>PVKA01013249.1:0-15363 GCA_004027165.1 Ctenomys sociabilis | reverse complement strand
GCGGTCACCCTGATCCAAGTAGCTGGCTGGGGTGCACGACCACTGGGGTTCAAAATACAAGTGTCCTCAGTCTTTATAAAACTGCTAGGCGGTGGATTCAGGAATCCTCTAAATGACCCAGTGTGAGGCATTGTGACTCTCCCCCGAAGTTGACCTCCAGCAGCCTGGCTCTTGGATTCCCGACAGGCTGCTCGATTTTACTGCCTCTTTCCCTTTCAGACTCAGCGGCCTAGAAACCATGTCAGTTGCCATGAAACAGGCCCCAGAACAGTCCTGGGACACTCTGGCTTAGGTATAGAACCACTGCTGTCTGAAAGTCCTTTGGAGTTTTGCTTTTTTGAAAAAATCAGATTTAATTTTTATTTGATATATGTTTTTACTTTCAAAAGTCACCTTACTTAAAGAAGAGTCAACCCATATTCAGAAGGGTCCAGGCACCAGAGAAAACCATGTTGGAGTACAAAACCCCCAACCATGTTGGAGGGAACCACACAGGGTGGGAATATTTTTATCCTAAGTCTTTATATCTCTGGGTCAGCTTTTTGGTTAAATGAATGCCAAGCATACTTCAAAACAAGGTTCTTGATTCAGTGGCCCAAGATAGTTCTTATTAACATTGAAGTGAAGGTAAATGTGATCAATTTGAGCACTCAGTCAATCTGTTTTTTTAAAAATGTTAAATCTGGCCAGGTGTAGTGGTATGTGCCTGGAATCCCAGTACTCTGAGGCTGAAGCAGGACAATAAGGTTAAGCCCAGCCTAGGGAGTGGATTGAGTTAGGGAGACTCTGTCTCAAAATAAAAAAAGAAAAAAGGCTGAGGCCGAAGCTCAGTATGAAGGTTCTGGGTTTAATCTACAAACCTAAAAAAAAAAACAAAACAAACCCAGACATTTGACTTGTTAGCTGAAATAAAATGATCATATTAGTCACTATATTCTTGTGACCATGGTTCCTAGCCCCCTAAACAACTCTGAATTTCTTGAGGAAAAAAGGGGTTCCTGTCTTGCTCTCAAGACTGAGCCCAGGTGCCGTGCCTGGAACAGGTGCTCACACACAATAAATATCAACAGTGTTTCTTGGATGAATTACACTGTGGGTGAATGAAAGAAGATTGGGTGTTTCTATATAAGTTAACTTTATTGGTAGATTTGGGGGGTCTGTTGGATTGGCACTCCTGGGAAGCAATGTACTTTAAAAACAAAACATAGGAGTTAAACTGTCAAGGTTGACGAGGGACTTTGAATAAGTAGAATGAATTAAAGTGCATTACACTTTTATTTTGAAGTGGTTTAAAATAAAATCCAAGACTGGGGGGACAGCTCAGTGGCACAGTGCCTGCCTGGCAGCATAAAGTTGTGAGCTCGATTCTTAATACCATAAAAAAAAAAAAATCCAGCCATTACCAAAAATTTTCTTGTTTGACTGTGTGAAATTCTGCTGTTTATTTTGAACCAATAAGGAAGATCATTCTATGTGAGTAAGTTAATATATTTCAAAAATAAAGATGCTTAGTTTTTTTTCTTATTTAGCTTTAATAATGCAGATAAGCAAAAAATAAGCAAGGGGCACACCGCTGAAGATTATTATTTTTTTTGAATTTTTATTTTATTGAAGTACAAATATCAATGAGACAGTTTTAAGATACCTTGACAAGATGGATTTGATAAGTTAATACGTTGCAAACTTTTTATAATGTTTTGGTATCATAGAAGGTGCATACATGATATTAAACTTACAGACATTATAGCATATGTCTCTTATCAGTAAATTAAGAGAGTGTAGCTGTTTGTGTATCTTATTTTTTATACCTGAATTACATCAAAGATTCAATAATTAATACTTTCTACCTTGTTATTTTCCTAGTGGTTGTCCATAGTACTAGAAGCCGACATAATATCCTGTCCAACCACCATTAGTGCAAATCTTGCCTCTCATAGGATTATGCAGAAGCATGGCGTTATCTGTCCCAACTGAACTGTCCATACACACACATCATGATTCTTCCTTCCTATACCTTTTCCTATGTCTACACCTGTCAAAGATGGGCACTCCATTGTCATTCAACTAATTTAGATGCCTGAACTCGATAAACTAATAAATGGTACACAGGAGGAGAAAACTGGACTGCAGTCCAAGTCAACTATCCAATTGCGTCAGAAATATGGAAATAAAGTATTGATGATTAGCAGGACATATAACCACTGTAGCCCAGTTTAATCTAGGTTATTAAATAAATGTTGCACACAGCTTTCATCTTTTTTTCTTAACTTCAAGTATTTTAATTAAAATATCACACCGTCACTGAAGAAAATGAAAACATTTTAAATCCATAACAAGCCATCCCAATAACTTTTAATTTTCAAGTCCTTATATTCTTTTCCCATTTCTAGAACTTGTGCATACATATGTTTATATAATTTTCATCATAAAGTTTTTCACTTTTTTTCTTAATATTTTATTCTATTATATTTTGCACTTGGACATCATGATTATTTTAATTACTATATCAACTTCCACAGAGTATAGAAATACGTTTTCTTCACTATTTCCTTATTGTTGGATATGCAGAATATTTCTAATGTTTGTTGTTAAAGCTAACCCTGCAAAAAAAAAAAAAAAAAAAAAAAAAAATCTCTACTTATGTAGCCTTTGTTAATTCCTTGGGCAAATCAAGGACTGACAATTTAAAAATCGGCTCAAGAGAAGAGCATTTCACAGGATCCTGTAGTCCTTTGCTGAAAATAGTCCTGTGGCAGAAAGTGATTTTCTAGCGGCCTTCTGCAGGCAGAGAGGGAGCGAGGCAGGCCGGGCCTTCCTGCGGCGAAGGCGCCCACCCCAGGGCCTGTTCTTCCTCCGTGAGATGGCGGCAGGGGTGCCTGCCTCGTGCAGGGCTTGGCAGGGTGGAAATGCTGCTCAAAAGCATCCGTGCACTAAGGGGTGCTGGGGAGGCCTCAGGCATGATCACAGGTGACTCACTTTCCCGACCTTTCGAACAGACAGGATACCATTTTCCCAGTGCAACCCAGCAGGCGCACGGGCCTCGCTCACTTTCTTTTTCCCCCTGTGACTAAGCTGCAGTGTATACTTGGACAGAATTTTCTCTCTAGGCTTTAGTTTTCTCGGCTGTGAGGGGAGAAGTGATGGGAAGGTTGAACATGATTTCTGAGCAGCAAAATCAATTACTGCGATCTTGTAATGAAAAGCTTTAAAGACCATATGATTACCTCGTCCTCGCCCTCCCCACTGCACCCGCATGGCTCTCCAAACTTGGAACGTGAACTTCTTTCTTCCCTGCTGCTGCAAAGGACTGAAAAGATTTCTGCATTGCTGAGGGATTGCATTATCTCCACTTTCTAGTCGCAGGATCAGCTGTGAGAGCTCCAAGGTTGCAATGCCACACTTACGGGCTTGTCTCTTTCACTGAATAGGGAAGGCAGATTTATCTGAAGTCATGTAGGACTCTGCTGGCAGGACAGCCCCCGGCCTGCCTGCCGCGGCCGAAGCACGGCGGCCAAGCAGTCAGGGGTTTCCACGGCCCGCTCTGCCTGCTGGGTATGCACTGCTCAGCACCCAGCTGCCAGGTCCAAGGGGAAGAAGTAAGTAAGCAGAAAGCCCTAGAGCAGGGCCCAGCAGGCTGCCCTGCCTCCTCAGAGCCCCCACCCTGGACGTTTGCAGAGCCCTTCACACCGCTGATGACGCGGCCCTTCGATGGCAAGCACCAAAGAAAGCAGAAGGATTCTCTTTAAAATGCGGAAAATGACTCACAGAATTTGGGAATTTACTCAAGATGAAGGCCAGGCCCCAAATACACTTTCTGATTGCTGGGCCAGGTATTCCTTTAAAAAGTTTTCTTAAATTGTATTTGTATTAGTATACATTTGTAGTACATAGTGACATCAGTCCTGGGAGCCAGTCCATGTGTGTGACACATCCCAATGGTCCTTATGACCCCATCCCTCCCCTCCTACCTCCTGGTCCCCTTCCCATTTTCCAAAGATCCACGTCCCTGCTTCCTAATGTGGATCTTTTATTTTGCTCTTAACCATTCACAGGCTGGGCTGGGCTCTTGCACACTGTCTGCAGTGGCTCTGCCTGTGCTTGCTCATGATCACACTGTCCTGCACCCCACGACTGAATTCTGAAGCAGGCTTTTCAGGTTTTCCTCTTTGGAAGCACTTCTTCCTATTTTCTTCTTCATTTGAAAGGAAAGAATAATTATTTTGATGCTACACATCGTTATATGCTACACACATTTCTTCCGAGTCTGACATACTTGGTTGTTAATATAGGCCTGTTTTTCTGACATATTATTACAGCTCTGAACTTGCATTTTCCCCAAATCTGATAAACTGATATTTTCTGGTTTATTCGTGATAAACATACCTGCTTTTGCTCTTTCCCCGAGAAGGATAGAGCTCTATTTGCAGCTCAGCCGATTCCTCTGTGTACAGGCACACACTTACTCTATGCACTGGTGTAAGTGAACAACTCAGTTAAATCATACCTGAGAAGCAGCACCCCCAAGCACCCGCCTGCAATCAATCTGTTAGGTGGGAATGCTTCTTCATCCAGTGTGGAAGGCTTTATGGGCATGAGATTTTAAGAATATGGTTACACTGTTGTGTACAGACTCTGAGTTGAGACTTAGGTTTTTTCCTAAATCTTCAAGGAGACAGAGAATTGTCTTTTGAGTAACAAATGTTTATCCATTTGGAGTTATGAGTGTCAGATTTTAGACTTGAGTCCATCTGCATCTCCCTAGCCTGGGCTCAGGGAGTGTAAGTCTTTGCTGGTGGCACAAAGCTGAACACCACAATAAGGCTAAAGCTTGAATCAAAATGCACAGAGCTCTGAAGAGCCAGCTGTGCAGTGCTGCCATCCTGGTGTGGCCATCCCAGACCCAGCTGGGAGGGGGCTGGCCAGAGGCAGGCTTGCAGATGCTTCTGCAGACCTTTGCTGGGGCACTGAGCTGTCTGTGCCATGGCCTTGGCCAGACCATGGGAGTGTGGAGGACAGCCCAGCCTCAGAAGTATATGGACACCACAAACGAAACCTTACTCCTCTCTTTGGTTGTAGAGGTGAAAAAATTATCCAAGTTTGCCTGTATTTTTCAGCAGTTCTTCACCTTTCAAAATTGGGCTTGCTCTAAGATATACAGTGAGTGATAGCCTCAGTTGGAGCCGCTCATTTGCCATCTGGGTTGGGAGTGATGGTAGAGTTAGAGAAAAGAGGTTTTACAGGGGAAAGAGTAGAGAGATGGGATAGATGAATCAAAATGCGCAGAGCATTTTGAGTTAGGTATGGTGGCACACGTAATCCCAGAGCACGAAGAGACTGAGGCATGAGGACTGCAAGTTCCAGCCCAACCTGGGCAATTTAATGACCTTAGTAAGACCCTGTCTCAAAATAATGAGTAATAAACAATGAGTGAAGGGTATGGCTCAGTGCAAAAGCCCTGGGTTCCATACTCAGTACTGAAGAGGTAATATACAAAATGAAAAAACAAAATAGAAAAAGAAAAGACTGGAGGTGGGAATTAGAGATTGTAAGCTATTGCTTTGGAACACAGACTGGGGAATGGCCTGCAGCAGGGGGACGGACACTATGCTGGATAAGCACGAGGCCCATAGGTTAAAGCTCAGCATGGGTGCTGGCAAATGTTCCTGTTGACCCTCCTGCTTTGGTGGTGCAGGGGCCTGGGCCACGGGTGTAGATGACGTGTGAGGTGTCCATGTGTGGCACCCTTAGTGTGCGCCTATATGAGGATGGGTGAAGCTGAGGTCTGAGGTCTGTAGGACTGATAGGGTGTGCACGGTGAGTGGCCCTGTGTGCATGGTGTATTTATGAAAGAGGACTTTGGTAGCAGCAGGACAGGGCTGCAGAAGGAAGGGCAAAAGTTGCTGGAACTGAGACCTGGCAGGCAGGGTAGGTGAGCAGTGGATCTAAGCCATCTAAGCACATTCCAGGGGCTCTGGGAAAGGAAAACAAGAAATTTGTCTAAATTAGAAACTCTAGCAAGCTAGAGAGATGGGGAATGGATTCTTCATGGGTACATGGGTTTCTTGGAACTCTCCTGTTCCCAAGGTAGCTAGCCTTCTTCCTTCTTGGTGCCTTCTTCTCTCCAAGTCCCCTAGACTTACAGTGCTCTCTTCCTTCACCTGTGGAAGCTCTGTTCACCCTAAGTCCAGATGGGTGGGGATCTCCCAGACCCACTGCTGACATTGTTATGTGCATTAAACTAACAAAAGAAGGTGGAAAATTGTTGTTCTCAGAACTCAGGGTTATAAAGCCAACAGCAATATTTCCCTCGTGTGAGGCTTCTCATGCAGTTTCAGGAACACTTTCCCGTCAGCAGAAAATTGTGACATCTCCTCAAATTCTCACCATTTCTTTCCACAGTGGCCATCCTTTAGCTGTAGCTAAAGCCATCAAAATACATTTGACGCTTTTCTTTCTTGGAAGCAATCTATCAAAATGACCTACTTTAGCCATCAAATTAGTTCATAAAAACAGATGTACTTAATATTTGATTTAACCCACCTGGCTGACCACTCCACTTATCAGTGAGTAAATATTCTCTATACAATTCTCATAGGTTCCGAGTCAAACAAATAGCTCCTCCTCCTCCAGATGGTGGACCTAAGCAGCCCGTTGACCAGGTCTGTGATTTCATGTTGGACGTTGAATCACTGAGTGCCTTCAAGTTAAGTAAAATGTCTCTGGTCCTGGAAATCAGGGTCACAGTGTTTTCAAAAAGAAGTTTGAATTGGCCTTCAGATGCTGTTCTTTGTGGTCTGATCTAATTTTCATCATTTTGTGGGCTTGAGCTAATTTCCATGCTGAGTTTAGTAGCAAAGGAAGTGTGTATTTGAGGGAATACCACCCAGGTCTGTTTTGAGTTGGACTATAGAGCCTCAGAAAGTCTTCCTTTGATTTCTCAGAGTAGAGAGAAATCTTTGTCTTTTCTCCCACTTAACTACCAATGCTTCAAAGCCCCGACCTATATAAAATACACAAATGCTTTCTGGACAAAATGATTCTTGTTCATTTTCTTTGGGCTTCGATGGGAACAATAAAGATTGAGCTACAAAAGGTTGGCAAAGAGGACTATTCTTTTTCTTTCTATTAAGCATAGAAGCTTCAAAAGAATAGCCCAAAAAGTCAAATAATTGTATCTACCACTGCTCACCCATCCATCTCCCTGCTGACCAAACCTGTGAAATCCCTTTTAAAATCTTGGCCAGCTCTCACCTGCCCCGTGCAAATGCTGTATTATTAAATGTTCCCATTCGTGGTGTCACAAGAGAGGCTGCTATAAAGCAGATTCTCAACATTTCAGCAGAGCAACGCATCAGCGACTAGCTCTTGGGGTGCGGGTTGTAGGGGGCCTCTAATTTTCAGAGTTTTGTAGCCTCGTGTCAGAGAGGGAGCTAGATGGAGGTGAGGACTGGATTGTGAACAGAGTCAGCCCCAAATGCTCGCAGTCCGAAGGGAACAAGGAGAGAGGACTGAGGGGAAGATTTAGGGAGCAGGTTTTTGACCTTCATAGCAATTTCTTGATTTCACTGGTTTGGAAAACACATTAATTTCTAGCTCTAAATTCCTTTTTTAGTGTATTGTACAAATAAGCATTTATTTCAAACAATCAGAAAAACATTCCTATTAAAACATGGTTCATTTTGAGTTAATCGTTATATTATTTATTATTATTATTATTATTATTATTATTTTGTCTTTTTGGGATAGGGTCTTGCTATGCAGTTCAGGTTGGTCTTGAGCTCGCTTTGTAGCCTAGGCTGGTCTCAACCTGGCAACAATCCTCTTGCATCTGCCTCCCAAGTGCTAGGATTACAGGCATGCACCATCCATGCCCGGCTAAGTCAATCAATTTTACTTGTTTTTGGTAAGGGGAATCAAACTCAAGGCCTCCTGCTGACAGGCAGATACTGTGCTGCTGAGCTACATCTCCAGCCCAAAACATGGTTAATTTCGAAAAGTGACAGCCAGACACTATGCTGGTTACCTTGAGAAGTATAGAGAGTGTGTAGCTCTAAATTTGAAGTCTTAGGTTGATGCTAATCTCATTCCTGGTTTGATTTTTGCCCACAGCATCCTCAGAAAATCTTTTCAGAGGCAAAAGATGGTTGTATTTACTGAGATTTTGAATTATGTGAATTTTAAATAACACAACACAAAAAAGTAAAATCATGTTTTATATGCAATATTCAATATAATGTGTCTATCCTTTTTCACTGATTCCAGTGAAAAGTTAATCTTGGCTTTGCAAAAGCCTCAGGAATGCACTTATCTAGTCAGCCATTTTGAAAAGCAAAATGGGCCCCAGATACCAAGGGGTAAAGAGAATTTAACTCCTTAGGGATCTTTAAGTGTGTATGGCGGGATTTTTCTTTTTTTTTTTAAAAGCAGAATTAAAACTCATTTTCATTTCCAATGAAAATGGAACAGAAATGTAAACTCTCAATTGGGCAGTTATCTCAAATTCACTGCAATATGATCATGCAAGGAAGTCAGTAGGGGTCGTTTCTGAAGAGTGGCAAGAGGTGGGCTGATTTGGTTATGGGTGCTCTCTCTGAGGAGCCCCCCCAAACCCATGGTCTTTCTCCACAAATTAGACCCTATGTCACCACATTCCCTTCTACCATCTCTATTTATTGAAGGCTAAAACAATCCTTTTTTAATAAAGACAGTTGGGCTGGAGAGATAGCTCAGAGGTCTAAAGGTCTGCCTGGCAAGCATAAGGACCCAGGTTCTATCGCCAGCACTGCATGGCATGCTGGCCCCACCCTAGTCACTCCAAGCCAGCCACTGGTCCATGCCTGTAATCCCAGCACTGGGGAAGCTGAAAACAGGAGGGTCACTGTAAGTCTGAGCTGCGTGGTGAGACCCTGTACCAACTACATAAAATTAAAAAAAAATAAATATAGCCATATTTATTGAGATTTTGAATTATATAAATTTTAAATAATACAACACAAAGAAGTGAGGTCCTATTTGATGGGAAATATTCAACATAATGTTACTCTCTTTCTGCACTGAGTCCAATGAAAAATAAATCTGGTTTTTCAAAATCTTCAGGAACACTTCTAGCCTGAAGTCAGAGCATGATGGGGCTGGGGTGGGGTTAGAGATGTTGCCGTGGAGTTTTACCTTCAGTGACAGGAACAGTAGACAGCGTCTCTCTGGGAAGGTTGTGCGTGGTTAGAGTGGAGCTGAGCTGATACAATAGGATCACAGGATATGTGAGCTGGAAAGGGTCACAGATTCCTCAAGCTCTACCCTAGATGTCCCAGGGTAGGGAAGATGTCTCCAGAGGTAAAGACACCCCCCAAAGTGGACAATAAGCGAAGGGCAGAATCTGACCAGGACTCTGTCCCTTGCTCTAGCTGTCTGTCACGGGAACCCCAGGTTGCCCTGCTGTAGGTGCAGTAAAGGGTGCTTCCGGAGCTGCCCACGGAGTCTCTGATGTACATGAGAAGGCCTCATGCTGGGATAGCAACCACAAAGGAGCTGCAGGTGGCAAGCATGTGACCTCAGCCTGCCTAGCCCTGGGGCCCAGATGGAGGGCTGATGGCAGAGGAACCTTCAGCTGCTTCAGAAGCAGGACAGTGGCCTGCAACTGCCTTGGGGGGCATGAAGAGCATGAGTCATGCTCACTATGGAGCGAGCTTTGGGCCCCATGAAGGAAACTCACATTGTCTTCTGGTACTCCAGCCTCCACATGCCACATTCCCATGTCCTTCCTAAGATATTTTGCCCTGTAGCACCAGAGCCCCACTGACCTGCTCACCTGTAGGACATCAGGTTGCTGGAGGGTGAAGGACAGGATTGTAGCTTGCTTCATGTGGGCCTCACTCTGACAGGCTTCCCAAGAAGATGAAGTCAGCACTCCTTCCAGAGCCCTAGCAGGAACAAGGCAGGCAGGTGGGCTGGTGGAGAGAAAGCTGTCACTGCCCACAGTGCAGACACACACAGGTATATACAGACAGAGTGCTGTGCTCTGATGTAGATGTCTAATAAAAGTTTAATAAGTGAGCCAAATATAGTGCCCATATCTGTAAGCCCAGCATTCAGGACACTGATGTAGGAGGGTTGTGAGTTCAAGGCCAGTCAGAGCTACAGAGTGAGATGCTGTCTCAAAGAAAGAAAAGAAGCTTAATGAATGAACAAGTGACACAAGTAACTTGTCCTACTAATATATTTAGGTTTAGGAAGTGTTTTAAGGTATGTAAATCATAGATTAAGAAAAGAATATGTCGGTCACATTGTTCATTGGATGAGGCCCTTGGAATCTTGAGTGACAGAATATTAGAACAACATTAAATAAGAAAGGTTACTTAAGGAGGTGCTGCCATAGATTCTTTAGGATTATGAGCAGTCATTTACTAACTAGGTAATTTTTCATGAGGGGTGCACTGACTGCTCTCTTTCTACCTGCAAAGCCACACCAATACATAATCATGGTGGATTTGAATTTAGTGGATCTTCTAAGAATAAACAGACAAGCATGACTTTCCCACAGATATGGTCCCTAACTGCAGGTCTTAGAGGGTTTCCTCCTAGCACTCTCAAACCCCGTCTAGCTGGGATCTCTGATGCTCAGCCCTAGCCCTCCATTAATGATGAAGAGAGACAGAAGGACTCCTCCTTGTACCAACAAAGGAGTGATATCCTGACTCTTTGCCAGAACCATGGTGGCCGTTAAGGACAATGACCCACTGATCGGAGCCTATGGCAGCCACACTAGCCTTTAGTGGTGACAGGATGTCTGGTTAGGCTGAGCTGTTTGGGGAAAGAAGACTAAAACCAATTAGAGAAAAACAAGTCATTTCCTATTAGTGAAGAGAATATGCTTTAAGAGAAAACTTTATTACAGATCTATGATCAGAGAAAGAAAAACCGTACAGAGCAGGGCTATTTTGTGTTTGAGCAAATTTTGGATGATGTCAGGTGTTGTGCTGCGGTGTCCAGGGCTAGGGTTTCTGCGCTTCAGGCAGAGAAGGAGTTGTCCCATCTGCTGCAGTGTTAGGAGCGGTGGGCACAGCAAACATTTATAGAGGAGGCTTCTGTTATGTCTTGTTTATGGGCACTAGGGTAGCTAGTCCTGTGGCAGTTGCATTGTGTCTCCATTTCTTAGGAACTCCAGGGGTGCATTGCTAGTCACAGGACCCAGAGCTGGCCGTGACCCCAGGTAGCCTGGCCCACCAGGAACCGTACGGCTCATTGATGCAGGTACATGCAGTGCCCTTTAGAACCTAGAAGCAGAAGTGGTCTGCCTGGTAGTGGGGGGACTTGAGGATCTCTTGGCCCAGGGGAAAAGAGTTAGAAAAGGGCTGATCTGCTGGGAAAAAAACAGGACGCTCCACCCTTGGAGACTTGAAGAACCAATTGTGGCTCCCTTTTCTGAGCTTCTCTCTCTTCCAGCTGGTTCTCGGATGTGGGGCCTGGGGCATCCCTCACTGCTGGCCCTTGACACCCAGCATGATGCCAACTTCTTCTCCAGGCCAGGTGCCGACCTGCCTCATGTGCTCCCCAGCCAAGCACACTGAAGCGGCATGGCCCCTGCTCTCTGCTCAGGCAGGACACCCACCTTTTCTTACCCAGGGAGCTGTCACAAGATCCCTAAAGAGTTCATCAATGTTGAAAACAAAGGTGTTACCCGGCCTTTGTCCTGTAGGATGATGCATAAAGAGGGAACTACATTTTGGAAATGCTTGTTTAAACTCACTCAGGAGAGTTCTGCTTGTTGCTGTTGAACTTCCATCTGCGTGCATGCATTCCATGTTTACAGAGGAAAGAGGGGAGAAAGAATTGTACAGTGTTGTTGGAAATTGTTTTCTTCGGGAAACCCCCCACTAATGACTTGTAGACTACACTTGGAGAAAGGCTCAGCCAAGAACTGTACGAGTGACCTATGATGTGAGGGGTTTAGAAGCAGACACGGGTGAGTGCTAAAGCCAGAGAGGCCGGAGCTCTGCTCATGTGAGGCCTGCGGAGGCTCCAGCTGCTGAGGGCAGCTGGCTTGATGGGGCTCCTTTCCTGACCAGCCTCACTCGCTTCCCCACATACATATGGCCTCTGTGCATTCTTCCGTTGCTAACAACAAAACACACGGATGGGGTAAATAATAAAGAAGCTTATTTTGGTTCTTGGTTTTGACCCAAAGCTGAGGATGGCATCTGGCGGAGGCCTTCTTGTGAATGTGTGGGCCAGGTTGTGCTGTCTTCTCTCCCTCTGCGAAGCCACTGAGGTGCACTCATGGTAGTGGTACCATGAGCCCCTCTCTAATCCACGTCACATCCCAAAGACCCCACATCTAACCATCATAGTCAAATGAATGTCCCACCCTCTGAAAACCTCATAATGGGGAGTTTTCAGAGAGGACAACCTACATCCAAGCCATAGCATTTACTCGATCTGTTCGATGGGGCTGCTGTAGCTCACCCACAAACTAGTGGCTTAAAGAGAAAACTTTCATAATCAGAAAGTTCTGGAGGCACAGGTTCAGTCCAGGTGTCAGGAAGGTTGATTCCCTGCATGGGCTTTGGGGAAGAATCTGATTCCTGCCTCTCTCCAGCTTCGGCACCCCTTGGCTGGTGGCCACATCACCTTAGCTTCCAACTTTCATTTTCTTCTGGTGCTCTCTCTGTGTGCCTATGTCCAGTTATCTGTGTTTCTCCTGGCCTGTCATGTTGGCCAGGCTCCACCCTCATGACTTCATCTTAATTCAGTCATCTGCAAATATCCTGCTTCTAAACAAGGTCACATTTACAGGTGCCGGGGGCTCATGCCTCAGTGTGTTTAGGGGTGACACAAACACGTAACACTTACTGAATCTTCTTGAGGTCATCTCCTACGGAAATCATGGGTCTCTGCACAGAGTCTGTTTCTAGGACTCAGACTGACACCCTTTGAAAGATGCCAGTTCAGGGGTACAGAAATGTTAAGGGACTTCCCTAGCACAAGTTTCTTGCAGAAGAAATTCTGGTTTGAGTCAATGTTTTAATTTCTTATTTAGGTAGAAGAATATGCTTATTTTGTCTGAAGACTCTGTAGAAGGCATTTCTAGGATGGCCTTGTTTCTTTGTTTTGAATGAATTCTGACTTCTGTTTCCCATGACGTTGTGCAGTGGAAAATAAGAAAGGACAGGTGAACAGTGACTCCACAGAGGATTGAGGAGATTGAGGAAGGACATTTCCAGCCCTGGGGCCTCTTGAACACCTCCTAAATGGACCTTCATCATTGCAGAAGCTGAGGCTCCTCCTCTTCACCCCCAGAAAATAGGATAAGTGCATGCTGAAGGGAGGATGCCTCTGTCTCAGAAGCACTGGGGTTGCCCTTTAGAAAAACACCACCAGCACATTCTGCAGTCTTGAAATGAATCTGCACAGTAATTCAAGTAGGAAGGCTCATTCCTGATTTTAGACAGTTCTGGGACCTGTTTCAGATCCTCCCTCCCTCCTTCCCTCTCTCCCTCCTTTCTTCCCTCCTTTCAATGCTGACATCTCAGCCCCAAAAGCAGCAAATTGACAGGGGGATCTGGACCCTAAGAGAAGCTTCTCCAGT
The DNA here is from genome assembly GCA_004027165.1 of Ctenomys sociabilis. NCBI lineage: Eukaryota > Metazoa > Chordata > Mammalia > Rodentia > Ctenomyidae > Ctenomys > Ctenomys sociabilis. Next base: position 1,778 of record PVKA01013249.1, on the reverse strand, counting down.
ATTGGTGGGATCCCCCTGGGATGAGGGAGGAAAAAGTGACAATGTGTTTTCAGGTCCCAGCTGCCGGGTCTCCGGCAGCAAGATGGGTAGTTCCGCTCTGGTTCTGAGTCAAAGGCTTTCAACAGTGGGAAGAAGCACTAGAGGTCGGCTGCTATCCTCGCAGTTTTCTGTAGTCAGTAGCATTTCAGAAACTAGATTAGACTTCAGCTTTCAGCAAGAAAGAAATCTGTGAGTATGTTATAGTTAAAAGTAAATTTTATTTCTGGTGACACCTGCTTGTTTACAAAATGGGCGTATACACCAGGGTTGGGGATGACCTTAATTTTCTTTGCCATGGCAGGAAGATGGTAAAGATGAAAGAAGGAGGGAGGGAAGAAGAGAGAGAGACAGAAACAGAGACAGAGAGACAGAGACAGAGAATGAATATAGCATAAAAAAGGAAAGGAAGTTGCATTAAAGGCATATTCGTGGGAAAGAATATATATTTCCAGAATTCCTTTTTCTTGTCATTAGTAGGAAGCATCATGGGTGAGCTTTGGACACTGGGGTTGTGAGAGGAGAATTAGCACCGTTTTTATTTAATTTTCTTTTGGTACCAGGAATCAAACTCAGGACCTCAGGCTCTTGTGCGTCTGAGCTATATCCTTGCCCCATCATTGTTTTCAATCTACTGCTAGGATATGGCTCCCTTATGTATGGGGTGGCCTATGGTCTTCACCATCCATTCTGCTGAACCTCTGGCTGGGAGCCTGGAAGGGTGCTAGGCCGCACTGTCATCACTCCCTTTAGCTGGCCACCAGCTCTTCCTTGGGGTGCGCACAAGCTCTCCGGATCTCTAGACCCCTCAGATGGGTCTGAGGAGCCAGCCTCATACTGCGTGAAGGAGACGTGGGGCCTGGCACACAACCCTTCAGTTCTGCTGGCTGCTCAGATTGCCACACTGCTGTTGCTGAGGGCTGTTCTGTGTCACCATCCAGCTGTGCCATTCATTGACTTTCCAGGTAGTAGCATTTTGCTTTTCCGATGGCAGGATTCCTGGGCAGGGACCCTGATGTTTCTTTCTTTGTCCCTGGATGACTGAAGTCTCTTCCTCTGGACCCCCTCAGATGACAACCCGAGGGTGAAGCCTTCGTCAGCACTTTCCAAAGCACCAGATAGCAAATCTTGCAGCCTCTTGGGGTATATGTCACAACTACACAACTATGTTCTGCTAGTACAAAGGCAGTCACACCCATAGCCAGACACATGAGCAAGCAGATGTTCCAACAAGGCCTTGTTTGGAAAGATGGGCCATGACCTGTGCTCACTGGCCCTTGAGTTCTAGCTTGCCCACCCTGAATTAGGAGCAGTGGGCACAAGAGGAAGGTGCCCAGATACACTTTTATCTCCATCACTTCTCACTCCTGGTTTTCCTCCTTTGAATAGAAAAGGATGCCCACTCCCACCCTGTAAGATCTGCCCACCTCCTAGTACCAGGGAGACACCCCAGAAGCCCTCCTTATTCAGTCACAGTGTCAGGGCCTTGTCAGCCTCCATCAGCAGAGAAGCACAGGGACCAAGCTTAAAATGAAAAAGACAGGAAGCCGGGCGTGGTGGCGCATGCTTGTAATCCCAGCACTCGGGAGGCTGAGGCAGGAGGATTGTTGTGAGTTCGAGACCAGCCTGAGCTACAAAGTGAGCTTAAAGCCAGCCTGAACTGCATAGCGAGACCCTGTCTCAAAAAAGACAAAAAAAAAAAAAAAAAAAAAAAAAAAAAAAAAAAAAAAAAAAAAAAAAAA
>PVKA01013248.1:0-55518 GCA_004027165.1 Ctenomys sociabilis | reverse complement strand
CAAAGGAAGGGTTGTAGAAAGAAAAAATCAGGATGTGTGTGTATAGACAGTACAGTTGGGATAGATAACGCTGTGCTTCTACATAATTCTATGAGAGGCAAGATCTGCACTAATGGTGGTTGGACAGGATATTATGTCGGCTTTTAGTGCTATGGTCATCCACTAGGTAAATAATTATTGAATTTTTGATATAATTTCACCTATAAAAAACCCTGTAAATATAATATCATGTATGCACCTTGTACAATACCAAAACATTATGAAAACAGTTTGCTATGTATTAATTCATTGACTCTGTATGGTTAAGGTGTTTTGAAACTGTCTGATTGACATTTGTATTTTAATAAAATAAAAATAAATGGAAAAAAAAGAACTGTCATATGACTCAGCATTTGTCCAAAAAAGTGAAATCAGTAAGTCACAGAAACATTTGCATCCATATATTTACTGCCGAAATATTCACAGTGACCAAGATGTGACAGCAAATAATGTCTCCATAGAGAGTAAAGAAAAAAGTGATTCGTTCTCACAATGAAATGTTACTGAGCCAGAAAAATGTTTTTCAGTCATTTTCAACAAGGATAGGACTGTAGATTATTATGTTAAATGAAACAAATCAGACACACAAAGAAAATGCCACATGTTCTCACTCACTTGTGTAGTGATTGAAACATTGTGTCAACTTGGCTGGATCTGTTCTTTGGTTTCCATGCTCTGGGGTATGGGAGACCCAACACGTGGGATAGTCAGGGCCTGCCCCAGAGTGACTCGGAACTTAAGGGATATGTGAAGGGGTTGAGGAAGGATTCTGGGGGATTTCCTTGGAGCTGCGCTACTATTTTGGAAGAGCTCAGGTCTTTGCAGTCAGTGTGGAAGGAAGATAGAGAGGCTTGATAGATGCTGAAGCTTCTGCTCCTCCTCTGCGCTTCATCATTTTCCGCTGCCCTGAACTTCTGCCTTCTGCCCTGGAGACAGTAAACTATGGACAGAAACCTCCACTAACTGTGAACTAAACAAATCTTTCCTTTCTTAATTTTGGGTGTTGTGTATTTTGTTCCTGCAATGAGTAAAAAGTAATGGAGATGGAATTTGGCTTTGTATCTGGAGACTGGTTTAAATATATACTTCTAGTCGCCAAAATGAAAAAGGGTGGATTTTAATGGTTGATACATTATGTCACCTTGGCTGGATTGACTCTGAAGTTCCATAGCCTGGGGTATGGGACCCCCACTGATCCACAAGCCCACCCTAGATTGGGGAGAGGCAGTACCAGAGTGACTCAGCACTTAACGAGTATGAAGCGGTTGAGGAAGGTTTCTGTGAGACTTCCTTGAGGAGCTGGATTATTGTAGCCGCACCACTTCAGAAGAGTTCTGAGCTCCAATTCTCACAGCAACCACTGCCACTTCATTGGAGGAGCTCTGGTCTTCAAAGTCAGTGTGAAAGAAAGAGAGAGAGGCTTGATGGATGCTGTAACTGCTGCTCTTCCTCTGCTCTTCATTGTGTTCTGCCACCATGAAGTGCTGTCATCAGTCCTGGAGCCAGTGAGCTAAGTAAACCTTTCCTTCCTTCATTTTAAGTGTTGGGTATTTGTCCCATCAGTGAGAGAAAAGAAATTGAGACCATATGTGATAACTGAAACACTGTCATAAAGGAGTAGAGTGCAACAATGGTTACTAGGACTGAGCAGGACTGAGGGAGGGGATGAGAAAGTAGTTATATGGGCATCAAAACACAGATCACTAAGAGAAGTGAGAGTCTGGGGAGATAGCTCAGTAGAATAAGTGCTTGCCTAGCAAATGCAGGATCCTAAGTTCAATCCCCAGTACAGGGAAAACAACAAAAGAAAAAAAAAATGAGGTATAGATTCCTACACCACAATAAGTAACTATTTTCTTTTTTTGTTTACGGTCTCAAGACACAGCTCTTGTAGTGATTCCACTGCTTTCTGCCTCCCCAGTGCCAGGATTACTGGAGTGTACCACCATGCCCAGGCTCCATCCCTGGCTCAGCGTGCCCAAGGGCAGGGACAGTGCAGGGTGCAGTAGGGTAACTATTCATTAAAATGACTTATGATATATTTCAAAATAAGTAGGAGAATCTAAATTTTTTCAACATCTGTAAACAGTTACGGGTTGATGTGGAATTCCTTATTGCCTTGATGCAACCGTGACAAACTATATAAATGTGCTACATTATATATATCATATGTCATAAAGATATATAAATATTATGTTTTGATTTTAAAAAAGAAAATTAAAATCTATGGTAGCTTATGAAGCTCTTAGTTTCAGGGACATGCACAAAATATATTGAATGTAATGCTTTATTATGACATTTTAGAGCTACTTGAAACCTTTGTCTTAGAATATTCCTGGACTTAGAAAATTTTAGATTTGAACAGGAAAAAACTTGGACAGGCTGTTCTTTGCTACCAGAAGATTCAGTTATAGGTTGTTTGATGCAGGAGGCAGTGATTAATAGCAATGAAGAGTTAAATTATCTTATATGATGTAGGCACTAGATCTTCTTAGCAGAAAATGCATTGCATTTGCTATGTTATAGGCTTAAATCTAAATACCTAGACATATGTCCCCTAAAACAATGTGTATGATATTATAATTAAATGAGAATAATCTAGAAATGAGTGCATAAAATCCAAATTCTGACTTCATAAATTGTCAATTTGGCAACTTATATAGCTGGTATACACCTCTATCACTCCAATGTGAAAGACAAAAACAACCATACCTGTTTTATAGAATTTTCAAGAGTATTAGATGCATAAAATCCATTGATCAGTGTTTAGCACATCCTTAATAAAAGTTAGCTATAATTATTATAGCTATCACTTTAGACAAAGAGTAATATCTACTCTATTTATAGATTGCTGTTATGATTCAATGATTTTATAAATCTATATTCTCATGTCAATATCCATTATGCTCCAGTGAGTATACTCAGCATACAGTACAGGAAAATCAGTGTGATGTAGAAATGCTCTCAAGAAGCTCCTACTGGAGCAACCCGCTTGGGTCTTGCTTCTGTCCCTCTCCAACAGAAGCTTTTCTTTCCAATAAAATTTTATCCTCAAACTCCATTTGTTAAATTAAAAAAAAAAAAAAAAAAGAAGAAGCTCCTACTAGAAAAAGAAGGTGCTGAGGAGATGACTCAGTGGAATAATCACTTCTCTGGCAAGCACAAGGGCCAGAGTTCAATCTCTGGTTCCACCAAAAAAATAAAATAAAAATAAATGAAAAATAAAGACAAGACAAGGATATAAATGAAGCTAGTGGTAGCACTGCAAGAAGTCAACAAGGCCATGATTATTTCCCAATGAAGCCATCAACGGGAATGTGATGGAGATGGTTATCATGCCCTTCTAGGACTTAGAAGCAAATTTGTATTCGTCCCCAAACATCTAGAGGCTATTCCTATTGTTTAGTCATTGTGAGAAAATATAGGATGATAGTTAACATACAAAAACTTCATATCAACTACAAAGTGTTCATGACCTCATTTTGATGGTAGAAAATGTTGATTCTCATGGGAAAGCATTCACATCAATGATTGCTTTCTAAGACAAATAGACTGCCAGGGTATCGCATACTGATTTTTGAAAGAGAGCTTAGACTTGATGGTTCACAAAGCATACTCAAATAGTAACAGTATGTTGTCAAGCCAGTCCTAACCCAGTTTGCTTTTGTTAACTGGGCCAATTCCCACAGTAGAGAGTGGGAGGAGAATCTGCTGACCTGTGTGCTCCCCTTCGCCCACTCAGGCACATTAAAGATGGGCATCCGTTGTCGGTACTCCTAGCTGAGCTGCAGTTCACATTAGAGAGGAGGGAAAACTGCAGCCACTGTATTTCTTGGCAAGCTGCTGGAGTAAAAATAGAGATCTGCTGACTAAGTGTTTGCTATATCTGCAGACATTTCCCAGCTGGAGAATTAGACATTCTTTCTCTCATTTTTCCCCTTTTGAATGTTTACCTAAATTAGCCCCTCAACCTTATCCTCTCCATAAAAATGATATGTTTTTAGAATTGATATTTTAAAATACATTTATATTTATATTTTTAAAATTTTGTATGTGTTCCAAATGTTCTTAACTGCTAATCCTAAAATATATTCTTTGGTTTCTGAGATAAAACCAAGGCTTCCATGTATTAGTCCTCAAATCTACATATCAAATAGTATTTCTTGAAGAAAGAGAATCTGAGCCCATCACCCCATTACTTAATAAATGCATTCTGGAACTATGGAAGATTTAAAACTATCTAGGGAGATTTTTGAGAGCAGGTATATTTAATTCATTCAACAAACACTTCTTAAGCACTTACTCTATTCAACCCCTATCTAAATTCTTTGCATGTATTATATTGCTTTATTCTTAAAACAGTTGGGTGTGTGAGGTTGGTCTTATTATCATCTTCACTTTGCTGCTAAGAATATTGGTACACAGGAAGACTACATAAGTTTCCCAAGGTAAGATATCCAGTAAAGTCAAGTTAAGATTCACATCTAAGCCATTTGGTTCCAGGGCCCATGTTCTTAACCAAAACATGAAACTATTACTTTGTAACATCATGGTTGTAACAACTGATAATGTTTTCACAACTGAAAAGAGAAACGTTCAATTCCAAACAGACCATAATCACAGACTTTCTATACTTTTCTTTTGCTAAATCATGACAAAACCACTGACCTTTTGACTTAGTGATAATATCATGCCCCAAGGAGAAATATGCAACAGCCTTGCTTCTATGTGACAGAACTATTATCAAACCCCTAGGTGGCACAGACCTTCAAACTGACAATAATATTGTATCTAAGGTGCAGAAATTTCGCACACATTGACTGAGATAAGAAAAGTGGACTTCCTTGTCATACATAAAGCAATTCATTCACATGAGCAGAGGTCAAAGAGATTACAATGCATGCTTTTCACGGTACTTTTCTTTTAATATACTTTGTTAGCAAAACCAAAAACAACCAAAATTATTCTGTTATTTACCCAAACATGTATATTTGAATGCATGTGTTTAAAGTCTTTTTTAAATAGGAATGCTTGATATTGGGAATAATGATCACATAAGTGCATAGTCCACTTCTGTTGGTCAGTGAGAATTTTTATGATAGTAGCATAAAGAGGAAGGAAAACCTGCTACCTAAGAGCCTGAACTCCAAGCTCAGTGATCTAGGTTCAAATGTGATTTTCACATAATTGATTCACCTGAGTGAAAATATTCATTGCTTTGGTTCACTTAATTTCTATAACTTGGAACTGATAGTAGTACCTGCTTCATTTGTTTGTCCTAAGGTTTAAGTAAATTGCTTCATGTGGAATGCTGAGAACATTGTCATCATATGGTATTATCACTACATGAATGTTTTCTATTACTCTTAATAAATGCTAAAGTCTACAGCTTGTAAAACGTCTGAACATAGCCTATCAAAAGAAAAAGCAATGATTATGTGTTATTGTATAATGAAAATGATGGCAAAAACTGAGGCTTCTTTATAAACGGGATACTATTTTATTCTTTAAAAGTCTACATCTGTTGTAGGTTGTGAGGAAGCACAGTGGAAGGGAAAACTGGTTTCAGTTCATTTTAATGAGGCTAAGGTTTCAAAATGAAATTCCTTCCATATAAAGCCACTCATGGGATATGTTGTGGTGGGTGAAAGCAGAATGTAGAGCTGAAGCTGATAAAAACATTCATGCTTCAAACCTCCAAGAAAAAATTTTGGGCAAATCCAATGAGTACAAGAGGAAATGAAGGAAGAAAACACAGAGCTCAAATTAGAAGTGGTGCAAATATTTTTATAACAGCATGGATGATTTATCTTCTAAGTTATTTCCATACCTGAAAGATAAATACCTGATCTCTCTACAATTTTCAGTAAAGCCTGACGTACAAACACAATTGCTATGTGTGGGTTTGCTGTTCACTTTGAAGAAATCATGGAAATGGCAAAGCCAGTGGTTTGTCATAGAGAAGAGGAAAACTGTAATCTTAGTTTGAATTATTTCAGTGGGAGGAATGTATCAAATCCAAAGTTAACCCAAAATGTTCTTAGACCTTGTAGAAATATCATGGAGAGCTTTTGATCTTTCCAGAGTCAGTGCATGTACATGTTCCAAACAACCTTCGGAGCTTATCATATTAGCTTCATTTTGTTGCGTAGGACGATCTAGCCAAACATTTCCAAACCAACCAGTGAACCAACTAAAACCCCAGTTTCATTTTTATTTCTTCATTCTTGATAACACACACAATTGCTTATTTAAAATACAAGAAAATGGCATATATTGAATACAATAAGACCTAAAATTATACTCCTGATTTCTATATATATATAATGTGCCTTGTTAACTTACCTGAAACATTCTTTTAGTAATTATGAGGAAGTCTTTCTTGCAGGATTAGAGCAGTAAAATTATTGCTTACAGGTGAACTGGAACAATTAATTTCCTTCTTGTCATTTCTTTACATAGATACTAAGTGATAAAGATGAAGGTTTACTTCATAAATAAATTTTATGGTCAGATTGAATGAATGAGCCAATATATATTAACTATTTAAATGCAGAATCCTGGAGATAGTATTGCTCGCTAATTTAAATATTTAAACAACATAATTAGAGATATTGATTCAAAAATACAACTGGAGAATAAACATGAATTTGAACTCTGCTTTAGCTCTAGGAAACACTGGGGAAGTTTCCATTGTAAGAGTGCCTATCTTTGCTTATATTTCAACTGTTAGGAAATATTTCCAAGTAGTTTACAAAGGCCAGCACTCTCATAGGAATTGAAACACCAAAATAAAAGAATCTGGAATATATATATAACCAAGAGATTATTTGGGGGTTATCTCTTCTTGAATCATGACATTCTGATGAAGAAGAAAAGTAAATTACACAGATTCAAGTCACAGAGTGAAAACTCAGCAGGGAGTTCAAATGACAATTTATACAGCTAAATAGCCAGCCAATTTAGATAACTCTGAATATGAATCTGGCTATTGCTTTGAATTTATGAAAGCAGGCTCTTCTAACACAAATTCATAAGTGGTCATTTAACTGGATGATAGATCATGCAAAAAGACATCTTATCAAGTTATGGATATCTGTCAGAATATGATTCCCATGGAAACATGACTGTATGCAGTAGTGTAAAATTCATTGAAATGAAGTCAAGCCAAGCAGAGGTAAGCTACTGATTCTGCTATCCTGGCTCTGCAAGCCTTTTGAGTGCTGCTTTAAATCTGTTTCTGTCAGTCCTTCAATCTGATGAAGCATGCACTTCACAAACATATCCCAGAGGTTTTTTATGCTTGTATCATGCTCAGCTTTAGCATTAGATAATATTAAAACTGAAATTGGACTATTGGACTTGGAAGTTTACAGAAACTAGGTATACACTCCTACTCCAAGTCACAATGACATTTAAAATTGAAAGAATACGTACAAAATAAAAAAAATGTTATTGGAGAGTGTGATGGAGATGTAATCTATATACATATATTTTATCTTTAAAATATATATTACTACTATCCTGAAACACAGCATTGATAACTATGTTTCATTTTATATCCTTATAATATTTATGTGAAGCATCCAGAAACTGATACCATTAATGTCTATGGAAAGTCAGATATTAGCCAAAGGTTACTTCAAACCATATGAAGGAAAAATTATAAATAGTAGCCAAACTACTGAAATGGATTATTTATCACTTAATTTATAGCACAAAATTTTCCAAGCTCTTCTTTGTTCATCTTTCCAAGACATTTTTATTTTGCTTTCCTGATTAGATAACCCAAACTAGTTCTTATATACTGCATTTGGAAATAAATATAAATCATCTCAAGGAGTACATGAAAATTAGATTTCTTAACATATCATTTCTCTCTTCCACTTAAATAATTGGTGTCATTGTGTAAAGCGATTTTAATACTGTTAGAACTTTGATATATTCCTGTCCAGATTATAATCTCATATTAAAATGTAACACAATAATTATGCAGTAAGGTACCATATAAGGCTTGGACATCATATATGGATATATCTAACTTAAGGTCTCCTTTTTGTAAGAACAGCAGATGCTGTACGTTCCTTGGCCATCTGGCTCTATCTGGAGACCATCATTTTATTCCACCTCTTTCCCCAGAATACAACTCAAAGAACTAGTTTTATATTTAATTACAAAGATGGACACATCATAAATTTGATAACCCATGTAAGATACCAGTATGACAAGATGTAACAGAAAAAAATCCTAATATGACTTTTTGGATATACCATCATATAATGTCCAGAGGAGTCATTTGAGTTTATTTTTTGCATTAGTGGGATTTATACCCAATGCTTTTGCATTGAACTTCATCTCCAGATCCTTATTTTTGTCTTTGTGGTGTTTTGAAACAGTGGCTTAGTAAGTCACTACTTTGACCAGATTGGGTTTCAAATTTGTGACTCTTTCTCAGATTCCTCGGGTGTTGCTATTATTATATACTGTTCAGTTAGGTAGATATTAATATAAAGTCAGAGAGGTATTTGTCTTTCAAAGAAGTCAACCCACAAAAGAGATCTATCAGAGTGTTGCTAGAGACAAATCTGAAGAGTTAGGTAGGCTTCCAGACAAAGAAGCAATAACCAGGCCTGCAAGATTAATGGCAACCTGTGCTTATAATGCACTTAACAACACCTGGTCCAGTGAATCCAGATAAATGTCAGTGATATAGGCATATGACTCCATCATCCAGCACCATACTCCTCTGTACTGTTGCTATGAGAAACATTTCCCTTGGATCAATATTAGTCAAGTCCCTATATACTTAGAATATTGTAGGTGGATTACAGTGTGAACCACAGTGAACCCATGTTTTGATTTTGCTGTATAAATTACCTCTGACAAAGAGACCTTGGGGGTCACTTTTTTGGGACACTCTTGAAAAGCCAGGAGATATTCTTCTCCTTATTTTTAATAAAACTCTCTTAACTTCATCCTCTAATTTTGAACTTAATTCCTTAGTGCTTGGATATTATAGACTTGCAATATTTGATATCTCACAGTCAAGAGGTATATTTTCTTATATCCTTATTGCAAGTGTGTGCCACAATACCAGACTGCAGATTCTCTTTTCTTATGGACTACTTTATGGTAATTCACAATGAAAAGTTTTCTGTACTTAACTACTCAGTTATAAGACACATAACAACATTAGAGAAGAACCTCAATGACCTATTTTAGATTCTACATTTTACTATTCAATAGAATTTGGCCAGGAACCACATCTTCTCTCCTTTCTGATATAAACTCCATTGGTAATTTTCACGGAGATTCATAGAGGAACAAAAAGGGTTGGCACTTTAAGAGGTTTTATTTATTTATGTATTTACTATTTATGTACACAATTGCAGTATACGATGTTGTATTCCTTGTATGAAGTTAGTACATGCACATTAGAATTTTTTAGTGAAAAAATAGTGAACTACAAAAAGAGAAAGAAGGACCTCTTATTAAGAGAAGCAGTCCTTTCATTTTTAAGTCACCATTTGAGGCTATCTATTGCTGTCCCTTCCACGTCCTACTGAAAAATAATGGTTCAGAGTGCCAAGTACCAAGTATCCAGAACAGATTATATCTCCAGTGAAATGTGTGAAACAATCAGAGGAGTTCTACATGAGAACACTTTCAGCTGAAAAATCATGGTTTTCAGCAGTAAAATCCATGTGTATTGGTCTGCTTTTCTATTGCTATAACAAAATAACAGAGGCTGAGAAATAACAGTGAAAGGAGACATATTGAGCTCATATTTTTGGAGATTACAAGTCACAGTCCAAGAAGTTCCTAAGTTTGGCTTCTCTTCTGATAGGGGTTCCACTTGCCTGAATCACAAGATGGCAGATGCCATATTGGCAGGGTTAGGTCCATGGTGAGAAACAAACCTAGAAAATAAGGGGAGTCAATTTGTTGTTTAATAACAACTCTCTGTGAGAAATAACCTGGACCTTGAGAGAATGGTGCAAATTCTTTCTGTGCTCTAGTGCTCTAGATACTTTGCTTAAGTGTCACCTCCTAAAGTCCCCACCTCTTCTCCACACTGCCATATTGTCAACCAACATTCCACCATAGGAACCTCTGGATGACATATTCCAACTATGTCCATGCCATAGAACCTTATTCTTTATAGAAAAAAATAAAATAAACCCCCATATTTTTAAAATTTGTCAGTAAGTCTTAGCTGCAGTCAGAAAAAGAATTCTCAAATGTTGAATAATCATTTCTATAGCAACAGAAATGTGGGGATGAATGGGAACTATGTAAATATGCAAAAGAGAAAAACTACATAGAAAACTTTACAGATAAAACATTCAGAGGTTGGGGAAAATTTCAATGAGGACTATCTAATCTAGTACTGATTATTGAGCCCTAATTTGTTGGCAGCACTTTTAAGTTCTGTTAATTTCAGTAAATTTTATCTGCATTTGGTAGAACGTTTCCTTCTACCCAGTTGATGGTTATAGTTGCTGTGTGTGATGTTAGCCCACTGCCACCATAACAGCTGTTCAGCTGTCTGAATATGCAGGCATTTTATTGGAAACAGATCTCTCATTACAAAGCTAGGGGAAAATAGCATGGATTTTTCTCTATTCAGCTTCTGGTAGTAAAAAGCTAACATTCCCCAGAGAATTAATGCAACAGCCAAGTACAGAAGCAAGCACAATACTTCTTCAAAGGAGATATTAAAATCGTTCTGCAGGAAGACAGTGGATGGTCCACTATCTTGAGGCAAACTAATAATAGTTGAAATAAATCTCCTGTCAGATTATAGCAGGAAGTAAAATCATAGCTAGTTACTAACTTAAAATAGAGCAATGCAAGGATTCACGCAGTGTTTTTTTTTCCTTCAAGGAATTTTGACCTAACAATAAAAATTCAAAATTGAAGAGTAACATAATTAAATTATCAGGAAACCAAACAAGATAGCAGCACAACCTCAAATGATTAATTAGTAAAGGAAAATTTCCTAGAGACACTTCAAGCACAGTTAGGTAGGATTTCAACAGGCATAAAAGAGCAAGATTGCAAGGCAGGGATAGCAGCATAACCAGAGGCCCTCATGATGGTCATACACTGCTCGTGCTGCTGTGTTTATGCTTGGTTATTGTGAGTGGATCAGTTGTATGGAGAAATAGCTGGTACATGAGAAAAGCACCATCATATTGGGCAGGACCACCAGACTTGCTTTGAAATGAGAAATTCCAAATACATTTTACCATTGAAGTATGTATGGATAGTGCTTCCTTAGGCCTATATGAGAGATGGATTAAAGCAGAGGATACATAGATGATTTGTAGAGGAGATATTTTTTAGCTTTCTAGTGAGAGGTTTTTAATAACTTTGAAAACTACAATTCAGTGATATATATATATATATATATATATATATATATATATATATATATATATATATATTCACAATTAATTCCTCCAGCTTGGTAAAAATGATATTTTCTTCAAATAATTTCATGAAACATTGTTGATTTTCAAACACACTGAAAGTATTGTTGCTATATTTAGTTTGAAAATAGAAGCATCTGAACATTTCTTAGCTGAGTTTGCCTACTGACTGAACAGCCAATCAGAAAATAGACAGTCATTTAGGTCAGCAACACCTGTGCTCAGGACATAAGACACTATACATCAGTAGCCTGTTAAGAATTAGTTCACACAGCAGGAAGTGAACACCAGGCATAAAGAGAAGCTGCACACTTGTGAAGTGCCACTCTTCATCTTACCTTACAACCTGAGTTTGTTTTCTGTCAGAACAGCATCAGCATTCAAGTCTTATAGAAACAGGAAACATATAGGAAACTTTTTAGTCTATGTGCTGCCAAAGCATGTATACTATGAGAAAACATTATAGGAATGATCTAGGCTGGATGTTTCTTTGAACCATCCCAAAATCATCTACTCCTAAACCTGGCCCATGGAAAAAGTAAAAATAATTTTTCAAGAAAGTAATCTCTGGTGGCAAAGATGTTAGCTAACACTGGCTTAACAATAGATTTTGGACAAGGATATAACTCAGCAACATAATGCCTGCTTTGCAAGCACAAGGTCATGGGTTCAATTCCCAGTAACTTCTAAAATTGTCTACTAACTATTTGACAAAATATAAAAAAGTGCAACATAAAGAATGATATGGGGTGATGAGAAAGCTCAGCAGAATAAAGTGCCTGCTTAGGCAATTGCAGGGACCAAGGTTCAATCCCCAGCACCACATGCTGGGCCAGCCCTGCCCATTGGGCACACTGAGCTGTCCACAGTGTCTGGGCATAGTGGTGCATGCCTGTAATCCCAGTACTGGAGAGGCTGAAAACAGGAGGACTATGAGTCTGAGTTGCATAGTGAAACCCTGTAAAAACCAAATCCATTAAAAACAAGAGAACGATACATCTACAGCTATTTCAGAGTAGTCATATGAAGACAAATACAGAAATGAATGTATACAATTAGAAAGTTAAGTTTCAGGATTATAGATAATCCTTATGTTTGACAAATTAGATTTTATTATTTTTATATAAATTAAAATGATAAATCAGTCATTTAATCATCATATTTGAAAATGGAGAAAGTGCTAGCCTGACACTGAATCCAGTCATTAGCTTGAGAGAATACAGATGTCATGGACGATACCTAACTAACAAAACACTTTTTCAGGCTGTGCCCATGACAGTCATCACAAATCAAACTCAAGTCTTTTCCCCTTTCATAGTTTTTCCAGGATTCAATATGAAAAACTCAAAGTCTTCTAACAAGAAGAAACTGCTGTGGTATCTACAGCCAATAACTACCTTTTTGAAATATATATTTACAAAGCAAAGTAAAAAAAAATAAAATCAATCAATAAATTAAGACATATAAAATAACATATTTCTCTGATCCTAGAACTTCATTCATTTTCAGCAAAAAATCTTCTCAAATATATTTGTTTGATTAGAATATGGGCATAATTAAGCTGAACAAAATTTGCCAAGTACAAATTTATTTTTATTGTAAGAATTTTGTGGTTAATAAAAAATAATGAAAACATAGGTAAGACTGCTTGATAAATTCTATATTTTCATTGGTTTGTCTATGTATCTTGCACTACTTTAGAAACAAATTCAATCTGATTTCACCCATGTTTTCTTTTTTTTTTTTTTTTTTTTTTTTTTTTTTTTTTTTTTTGCGGAACCGGGGATTGAACTCAGGCCCTTGCGCTTGCCAGGGAAGCGCTTATTCCCCTGAGCCATCTCCCCGGCCCTCACCCATGTTTTCTAATTTGTAAGGTTTACTTTACTAAAGCTTGCTAATATTACATTTTTATACAATGCTACACATGCTTTATCTATTAATGCATGATGGATACTTTATGTCTGTGTCTTTTTCTTGGTACTTTGGCATAAAATGGCCCATGATTTAAATCTGCTGTGAACATCTGCCTAGGCAATTAGTGAAATTTTACCCCACTGTGGCATTTCTCTTTGACATTCTTGTTCCTTGCATTTTATTTTCCATCAGTATGATCTTTCAATTTTCCCCTCAGTTTAGTTTAAAGGGACTGTCTGGCTTATCAACTTGAAGTATATTCCTTCATCTTAGCTAAGTCTAAGGAAAACGTAAGCATAAATGTTAGCCTTGGCCTCTGTTGAAATTGTACAATTATCTAGGCCTTACTGGAGCTCTCAAGGGTCTTCATTTGAATTTTAGTAATTGTTGGTAATTCTTGGCATGGTCAGGATTCTGAGTCACATCCAGTCTTTCATTACATTAAATTACTGTCATTGCTACTCTTTTAAAATTATCAAATCTAAATTTGCATTTGACCATTCCTGTACTCTAGTGATCTCATGTGTAAAATGCAGAATGAGGTTTGATGTAAGCATCTACTTTCAAAGATTATAGAGAGAATCAAACAAAACAGCAGATGAGTACTTACAAATACATTAAAATCCGGGGATGTATTACTTATTGATAGCATATTCATTATTATTATCACTATCATCATTCTCCAGTAATCTTAAATGTGATCAATCTCATGTTCATAAGTCATGAGAGTGAAAAGCAAATAGTGAAAAAAATCGTTCAACATTTAGGATGCATGCAAGTTCCACCAAACCTGATTTTTGAAGCCATTGGCACTCTATTTTCAGTAGAGTACTTCAATATTTCCCTTTCAAAAAACTTTGGTGTAGATATAGAGCTACCCTTATAGCTGAGGACTTCTATGTGGCTACAAACTAGTTCTCTCTTTCTAGGACCTGAGAGGGGAAAGTTTGTTTTCTCTCATTCAGTGAATTTGTGATCTTTACAAGTGCAAAAGAAGACACAGACTTGCTTTTCATTTCTGTCTCCAACAAAATACTACAGATTTGGGGAACCAGAAAAGAGTTCCAGAAGTAAAAAACGAATATAAATATTCTACCACCTACTAGTTAATGGACTCAATCAAGTCATTTAACCTCTCAGCTCTTTATTCCACATCAGTACTATAAACATGAAGACCACCCATCTCAGTAGGTCACTCCTAAGATTAAAACCATTGCTCTTCAGCATACAACACAACTTCTAATGAGTAATAACATATTAAGAGACTGGGGAGATGTCTCAGTGGAATAAGTGCTTCCCTGGCAAGTGCAAGGGTCTAAGTTCAATCCTCGGTTCCACACAAAAAATAATATTATATTTGGTCATAATGATCGTAACCATTATTTTTTAAAATAGGTTCCACTGTGGAAACTTCTCTTTATTACCTATTTTCAAAGAATATTAAAATAAAATTTTATTTTTATCTTTCTCACCTTGTTTTGTCCTTTCTAACACTTAGAAATTTCTTCTGGGCAAAGTTTTTTATTATATTTTAAATGTCTTGTGTTCCTTGATCCTGATTTTGCCAACATTTTTGCATTAAGAAATGCTTGTAGGTTAGTACAGTGGGTTCCTAGGTGTGTCTGAACAGGTCATTCGTAGTGTGGCAACATAGTTACTATTTATAACTCCTCACATTTTCCACTCAGACCTTGTTCCTTTGCTCTGATTTTTAGCTGATATCAGCTGGAGAGCTCTGCTCTGTCATGTTATTCCTCACTACCATTCTTGTCTTAGAGTTTATCAGCCATGGAATGAATCTCCTAACAACATGAGTTAGATGAAATTCTTAATTTTTTAAAATGTGGATGACAAGTACTGTGTCTCAGGTGGATAAATCTAACTAGTTCATATCGTACACACACAGTCAACCCATATCTAGCCCAGGCAATTACTCTATACATTAATAACAAGGGTGGCGCAGTCCCTGGTTATGGTGTTTGAACTTTTTGGCCTAGGGTACATAATTTTTCAGAAGGGTTCACTTCCCTCACAGAGAGTTAAAATTATTTCTCTTCCCTCTAATTTAATACTTTATTTTTGCGCATTGGCGGGAAGATCTCTTATTATAAAATAGCATGTCCCAAGAGAATCCACTGTGAGTCTTACCACAAAAGACCAAGAAGCAACAGTTTTATTTATAAATTGTCACAGAAAGAAATAGAAGCACACTTTACAACTTTAGAAATATTCACTACTGATGATTCCATAGGAAATATCCAAGAGTAAATTCACATTTATTTTAAATGTTCCCTTGAGGTTGGAGAAAGAAAAATATGCTTTTTTTGAATTTAGTTTTATATGAAGGAATAAACAAAAAATGTTGAATGTACCATATAGAAAAATCAAAATAAATAATAAGTAAATAAATAAGCAACAATGGATAAAATACTGAAGTTCCTCATTGCAGAAAAGTGAAACATACAATTCTGATACAATTTTCTAAAAGAATGAAAAAGGATTCAAAACTATAAGATATGATTGTTGTATTCTATAGATCACCTCTCTACTACTAATAATAAGCTCAGTATTAAAAATCACGCTTATTTCTCCACTGAATTAATCCATCACCTATTTCATATTATAAATTTATATCTCAAGGAAAATGTCATTGAAGTCTTAAATATCTGAATGATTAGAAAAATCACAATATAGCAGTTCAATGAATGTATATCTAAAGTTTTTAAATGATAAGAAAATGAACAGTGAATTTTATGAATTTTTATATATGAAATAGACACATAGACAGAAAGATTGACAGGAGACCTTAATAAAAATAAAATGTAATAATACAATACAGGGTGAATATCCTTTACACAGAGTTCAACACACATGCTTTTATAATCATAAAAATTGAAAGGTTCTGCAGAAAGTTTTGCATCTGCCATTTGTAAGTTCCTTCAGGATTTTAGCTGCAAATCTTGCAAATGAAACAATTTTCTAATTTGTATAAGATTATAAAATCACAAAATTAAAAGAAACTTTTTAGATCATATAGTAAAATCCCCATTTCCCCACTTCAAAGAAATAGATATTGACTTCAGTATCTCAAGGGTCATAGGAAATACACACACACATTGAGACAAAAATAATACAAGAAAAAAAAGGCTAGTTTAGAAGAAAGAAACTATATTTGCTGTTCTCAGGATAAAGTGAATTTATACTCATTTAGGGGAAGAATATGAAGACATGGACTTGAAGATATTGCAGGAATTTACTTAAGAATCAAAGAAGGGGGCCAAGGAGATGGCTCAGTGGATTAAGCACTTCCCTGGCAAGCTCAAGGGCCTGAGTTCGATCCCTGGTTCCACAAAAAAAAAAAAAAAAAATGAATCAAAAAAGGGACACTCAGTTCAGTTGATTAAATAATGACTAAGAAGTTGCTTCAAAAGCTGACTATAGGTACTTGATCATAATAAGAATTGGACATTACACAGGTGATTTTAATAGTATAATTAAAAGTAGTGATATTAATTTCAGACAATGGAAATTTATATGAACTAGAAAAATGAGCTCCCAAATTTAATGGATAAAATCTATTAAACTAGAAAGTCATCTTTTCAAAGAAAGCAAAAGCTTTCAATGCCTAACATGTGGCTGTATCATAGAGGTCAAAGCCCCAGAAAAAGTAGCACTGTTTAAGTTCAAGGGTGAACAACATAGCTCAAAATATTTTTTTCTCACTTTTCTCTAATTCACTCTCTTAAGTAACCCATTTATTCAAACTGCTGTTATGTTTTCATGTCACTTTTTTGCATTTAAGTCTACCTGAAAGGCATAAAGAGAATGCAGAAGAGTCAAAAGAGTCATAGAAATCAAAAAGTAATAAAATGCACTTCTCATTTTTTCATAAATCTGATTTCTTTTCATTTTGCTATGGAGGCTACTTCTCTCTCACCACCAAAACAAGGCAGTTATTATATCACTATTCAAAGCACAGAGAAAAGTGACCCAAAAAGTACAGAAGGGCACAATATTAATGGTTTACCTCTTCTTGTCTTTGCTTAGAATTAACCATATCTTACCTATTTATGATTTTAGGTTGTGGTACAATCCACAATGTTAAGCTTGTGCTTATATTTCTTCATTCAACAAATATAAATAGAATTGGAGGGACTTCTAAGTATCCTCCAATATTCATTCTCATCTTCTTCCAGAGTGAATGATTTGTAAATGGAGAAAGAATTTCACTCTATATTTCTCTGCTTTTTAGAAAGATGCATCTGACACAGGCTAATTTTATAAGAGCTGGTTAGAAATGCAGTACAAATATTTCTATGATGTGATCATAGAGTACAAGAAGCTGTCTACATGCTTTTACTTATTCTGTAGGCTGGACACAATTTATGATGATTAAATATAAAGTATCTCTACAAACAGAAAGACTGAGGCTGCATGTTAGAACATTCCAAAATAATTACAGGCACCTCAGTTCCTGATCTTGTGAAATCAACATGTCAGTCTAGACCAACTACATAAATTACTACATGGGAGGAGAAAATCCTTATTTTGGTGTTTCTTTGTTTGATAAGCCTAGCTTCTGTTCTGTTATAAAAACTAGAAAAGGAAAGGGGTCAACCCCAATAGTTCCATGATGTCATGTTCCTCTTTGAAATTCACTTAATTATATATTGTATGTTTTAATGTATTATATTTTGACTTGCTCTCCTTTATGACTTTATAACACATGATCCAGTTAAAATTTGTTTCTTGATTGATCAGTTCTAGATTGTACTTCTTAACTTCACACTGCTTAAGGTTAGTGACATATTTATATTTGCCTCTACCTACTTGCTTCCTATCTTCAAAATGTATTGTATCTCTAGTCTGCTTTGGAATTATAATTAAGTGTTGTATGCTTTGATTACACGTGGGCTTCTGAAACTGAAAACTAATATATCACATCAATAAATAGCAGAACTAAATAAGTATTGTTAGCCACACATACAGGTGCAGCCCCACAGAAACAAAATGGTAACATTGTGCTGCCCAATATAGACTGTCTCAGGTTCAAAGTCAAAGGGATTCTATTTTAAGTGACTCAATAAAAATTCAAGGCACATTTTCAAATTATTTCATTTTATTTGTTTTGCTTGTGGATCATGACTCATGTATAGAACTTTATTTTCCCTAAAATTGTTAATGGACATTCATTTTATTTACAAAATGAATATATGCCCTCTACGTTATCAAAGCTCATTTACTGCCATCATCGTATTATTTGTTGAATTTAATAGCATGTTTTAAGTATGTCAGAGGTTGCTAATTGCCTCGCTCTAATTCTATGCTGACCAGTGCCTTAGCAGGACTCAGTTTTCCCTGCAACTACAGCTGGCCAATGACATTTAAATAGAGGATATTGGTAGGACTTCCAATGTTGACTAGGAGAAACCTATTCTTGTCTCTTTGTCTCCCTGTTTTGGGCTAGAATGCCAAGGTGCTGGATAGAACTCCAGGTTTCACTTAGAAACTGCAAATTTTCACTGTGGATACAACAACAGCAACCAGCTACTTTAATATTTGTCATAACACAAGAAAATTAAACGTGTGTGTAATTTCAGTCCAAACTGTCACCAGCTAACAACCTCATCCCCAATTACTATTATTACCCTGTAATTTATTTTCATTATACTCCTCAAGTTTACATTTCTTTGGTTGTGTTTCTTCTTTCTTCTTTTCTTACTGCATAGTCACACTTATTCAGCTTTTGGAAAAGAATATAATGTAGCAATTTTACTTTCATTCTGGTTACTTAGAATAACTACTGTGTTACACAAACTAATTATTTTAAGATCTTTTAAGGTAATGGGTGACTCTGCATTTCTTCAAGAATAAATTACTGAAGGTTTATTTTGTTGCTTTGATGTTGCTACTGATTGTTTGTGATTATTGCAATGTTCATTTGAATCTACCAATTTGAAGAAAAGTAAAGCCAAGGATGACAGTTCATGCCTGTGACATACTGCTCTGGTAGTATGAAGCTGAAGGATCAAAACTTTGAGTACAGATTGAACAATTAGGCACTTAAAGAAACTATCTGAATGATAAACATTTAAAAGGACTGAGATGTAGTTCAGTATAAAATCCATGGATTCAATCTCTAATACTACAGAAGGAAAAGCAGGAAGAGAAGGAGGATGAGGAGAAGACAGAGATGGAGGGGAAAAAAAGAAGTAGGTCAAGGAAGAACAGAAGGAAATGGAGGTGTAGGAGGAAGATGATGGTCAAGTGGAGCAAAGGAAAAATTTCTCCTTTTCCAAGGCTTCAGCAGACTGGCTTTGGAAGGAAAACATTTTGCCAGTTGACCCACTCGAGATTCTGCATGAGGCCACAGGTAGGATCTCTAGGAAAGTAGAACATTGCTGAAGTTTGCTAGTGGGGAGGCCTCCTACTGAAAATCACCTTCCAAATCCAAAATTATCATTCCTCAGAATAAGTTTATTTTCAATGTTCTCTACACCTGATCTTATTTCATTGCCTGCAATTTTCCAGCCAATATTTTTGACATTTCTAAGTGGATAATCTACTAACCTTGTTATACTTTCTTTCCAGATGCCTTTAGATTTTCTGTTAATAATTAGCATAATGACACCATTTGAGCATTTGTCTAGGTCTTTATATCACTTCTTCATGTTACACAGGATGCAAGGGGCCTTTTAAATCTGTAGTCTCATCTGTCCTTAACACTAGAAAATCTGTTTTCATTTCTTCTACTTTTTCTGTTTGCTAAATTTTCTGTTCTCTCTGAAATTCCACAATAGATGGGCAACTTTCCAATAAAATGTTGCACTTTGTTTCCTTTTTATGTATATTCTTTCTGTCACTTCAGTACCATCTATTGACATGATTCTCGAATGTGCCCTTTTTTTCCAAAAAATTTGGCATATTTGTCCACTGAAAAATGGAGAAATGCTATTTTTTTCTTTCTCTCTCTCTCTCCATCTCTCTCTCTGTGACTGTGTGTGTGTGTGTGTGTGCTGCACTAAGCCACATCTTCAGATATCTAAGCATACATAGAGATAAGATAGGATACATGGCTATATATGGTAACTATGCCTATACATCTATTGCATTTACTTATGAATTCATCTATCTATCTACCTGCTAACCAAATTGAGCTTGAACTTCAGATCACCCTGTCTCAACCTGGAAGAGATGTGGCAGATTATAGGTATATGCCACCGTCCTCACCTTGATTCCTCATTTTTATCCAAATCTCCACCATAATTTTGAATTCTTTTTGTTTTGTCTTCATTGTCATATCAAAAGATTTTTAGATAAAACATTTACATTTCACATCACATCTCACAGGATAAATTATCTCAATATAATCATCATTTAATGCTTAGGTACATAATACAGCATCTGTAAACATATCAAGCAGCATTTGAAGGATGAATATAGATAAGCACTTAAAGCAATTCAAACCTTTTCATAATTTTACATCTTGTTATGGGCTGTCTAGATGCTCCTCCATATTCCCATTGGCTCATAGGTGGGGCTCTGGGGAGATGACTGGATCACATGCATTATGTAGTAGGTTAGTCCACAGGTGGGTTTATTGGTGAGTGGGATGTTGGGAGGTAAAGCCTGTTGGGAAGTGGTGGGTTAGTGTTGCCATGCTCTTAAATGCTATCATTCCCTCCACCTCCCTTGATCCCTCTCTGCTTCATGTCTCCCATGCTGTGAGCTTTTTCACCTTTGTGGTGATCCTCCACCATGTAACCTTGCATCAGTTCCAGATGACTCTGGACTAAAACCTCGGCACACTGTGAGACAAAACAAAACTTTCCTCCTTTAAGTTGAGGGTATTGGGGGTGATATATCTGAAAGGAGAACAAGGAGAACTCTAGATGATGTTTATTTAAAATAGCAAGACTTGCAGGCCGTGCCTGTAATCCCAGCACTTGGGAGGCTGAGGCTGGATGATTATTGTGAGTTGGAGACTAGCCTGGGATGCAATGTAAGCTCAAGACCAGCCTAAACATCATAGAAAGACACTGTCTCAAAAAGATGAATAAAAAGCTTGCATATATCTTTATTTGACATAACACATTTAATATTTCTATTACATCATTTATGTATTAACTGTCATAGCAACATTTTGAAATAGCTTTCTATGAATAGCTATCAAATTGTCTATATAAAATTTCTTAAAATAGAAGAAGGAAGCTAAAACTCTGATAAAACACTAATATTGATAGAAACACTTCCCCTAGCATCTAATTCATTACTTCTAAAATTCATATAGCAATAAATCAATCTAGCAACCTTGTGAATAGATTTGAAGACTGCTGGTATAGACATATTAATTGCTAAAGCTAGTGCTATGAACTAAAATATCAAATGTAAAAAGGAATTTTTAGCATGTAACCATTATATATTGGTGAAGGAGCAAATAGGCGATTCATCATCTGTTTCTAACATTCAACAGTTTTGTAAAAGAAGGTGTAAAACTAGGTTATTCTTCCACTTTTGAAAGGAAGAATTTCCTTCAATGACAGGTGGTTTCTAAAAACCCAACATTTTATCCACTGAAATGCTCCTGTGCATTTTTATGATGCCTTACATTCCACCTTTACCTTGAGTGATGATTCTAATATCTTATATAGGTTAAAGTTAGTTTCTGGCCTAAAAGCCAATTATCAGCAGAATGGCTCATTAGCAGTGTGAATACTGAGAAGGAAGCAAAACACCACATCCCATAAATCTTCAGAAATTATCACAATATGACTTTTACTTTAATGTGGTTAGTAAAAAAAATGGATCTTTGAAAATGTCATAGTTCAGGTGAATATGGTTGAATTCTAAGAAAAGAAAGAATGACTTTGAACAATTGAAAGTATAAGGAAACAGCTGAAATATGAACATTTGAAGGACATTCTAGGTGCACTGCATTCATTTTGTTCTTATTCTACAAAAGGAGGGAGTCTGAAGATTATCCACATTAACCTTTGCTGAAAGCAAACTTAATTGCCTTGATTTGTATCTCATTGTGATATTTCCTAGCGCTGAGGAAGGTTGTACAGTTTTAGCATATCAGAATACCTATAGGAAGAGGATACTATTTTTTACTCACCTTATTTCTCATAAATGTGGAGCAATTACCAGTAAAGTGAATCAATTCATCATACTGTTATATTGAATTAGTTAGACATCATAGAAAGACTGCAGATCCATTTCCATTATTGAAAGAAAATCCAATTTTATCTGATACATTCCAATCATATTCTCTTTGGGGTTCTACTAAGTTTACCTAGTGAGACAGCAATTATCATTGATGTTAATGGCCAAAACACTTCCAATAGCTATTAAACATAGAGAATGCATCAACATCTATGGCATGTAGAACATTTTCTGTTAAAGATTATTATAGCTCCATTAATCACCCACTATGTAAATAAGGTTGATGAGAAAAAGCAAAGGAGAATTTATTTAGCTTAGACAAACAGTCCTCTGAAAGAAGGTAATGAAAATTAAATATTACCTCTCAAGGAGACAAAAGAAACCTATTTGTAGAATCACATTCTCCATTCACTGAAGATGAAACAAAATGTCATGTTTTGAAATATAAGATGAATTGTAGGTGAAATGTAATTAAATTCCATTGACATTAGTCTTGCACTATGTAGGAAATAGAATAAACTTTATCCTTGAGGTGCTTATAGTTTCAGTTCAGAACAACAAAATAAAACATCTATACTTAGGATATTTAGATGATAAAACAACATAATGGATAACTGCATACTTGTGTCCAACCTTAAGAAATTGCCTAGAGCTGGGCTTGATGGTTCATACTTGTATTCCAAGTAGTCTGAAAAGTGGAAGCTGGAGAATCATAAATTTAAACTGGGCCTGTTTCAATGTATAAAAATAAAAAAAAGAATTGAAGATGTATTTCAAGGTGGAATCCACTTTGTGATTCATTTATAGTACCACAATGCAAAGAAAAATGTGTTTATTGCACACCAACAAGAAAAAGGAATGAAATGAATAGAAGTTTACACATTTGACTTCTCAAATGGGCATAAGAGGATGGACAAAATATATGTTGGTAGAGAGGAAGACAATGAACAATCTAGAAATAATGAGCATAACTAGGAGAAATAGTAGAGGTGGAGGACTGACACCCATCTAATTAGATACTTTTCTATTGGGAGACATGATATAGTAAAGCTCTACAATTTATAAGGATGTTTATTGTGCAGTGAAACAGTTTTATGTGTGTAGTCTCATTTTGACAGTTGACTAGAATTATGTTCACTTGATGGATGAGGAAAATAAATTTGTTTGAAGCCTCATATCGAGGATGTGGAAGAACTGAGATTCACATTTCTTATTGTCTTCTGCAATTTCATCCTGTTGTGCAAGTTTTATTTCGCTTTTTTGAAATGTATTTAGTACAGGGTCTACATGGTCTCATTGCACAGATCAGACTTGTAGTGTCCTCCTGTTTTCAGCTTCCCAAGTGCTGGGATCACAGGGATGAGTCACCACTCCCAGTCTCAATAGCTATCTCAGCATGCCCCAAGGGTGAGGCCGGCATGGCACTGTGGTGGATCAAATCCCCAGTGTCTACATTTGCCTGAGCAGGTGCTTTAGTCCTCTGAGCTATCTGGCCAGCTCTGCAAGTTTTAAAAGATAGGAAGAGGAATTTTGTCTATAAAATCATGAAAAAATGAAGATCTTAATGACATCATTGGTCACATTTCATTTCCATACCTCATCATTTTTAACCATTTCACTACTTTATATTTACTTATTTGTTTATTCATTTATTTATGTAGTTATTTACTTGGTACAGGACCTCACTATTCAGCTTGGACTCACAATGATCCTTCTATCTCAGTCTCCCCAGCGCTGGGATTACAGGCATACACTAGCACCCCTGGTTTTGGTGGTTGGCAGAGTGTGGCACAGTTTGCATGGCCAGAACTCAAATCCAGGTCTGTTCGCTTGCTAGCCAGGCACTTATACTGCAGAGCTCTCTCCCAAGCAATAGATAATTTCCATAATTGTCACTTTTGCAATCCATGTTGTTAAAAATTATAATTTTGTAAATGAAAATGCCATATTTCCCTGAAATTTAAAAATTTTAATAGACTTCAACCCAATTAATTAAGAAAAGTATAATCTTTATTTGATCACTTTATCAGACCAGAAGGCTGATAAAAATTCTGCCTGTAAAAACCAAGTTGAAGAGTTTTCTGTTGGGAGGAAGGACTGCATTGGTTGTAGGACTTTGGATGATTTATGTTATGGCTTGACAGAAAGTTTGTCTGCATTTAGCTCATGTCCAGAGAATTAACCAGAGACAGAGATTAATCATAGTGGACTGATTAATCTGGCAACAGCTATGTCAAAACAGTCAAGTATTGAAATAGCAGCATGTCTATTATTGGGTTTTTTTTAGCTAGATATATGCTGAGAATGAAGAGCAAAGAGCCCAGCAGGATGACTTAAAATGTTGTGAGTTTGGCTAGAAAAGAAGCTCCAATACAGCTGTGGAATACAAAGATACAGCTGAAAGCATCTCCATTGCTGGGAAAGAAGAAGATAATGGAAAGAATGACCTGAGGACATCACAGGAGGTGGCAAGTCTCTGCCCTTTGCAACCTCACAATTGCAAGGGTGAAGGACCTCGCCTTAGGGAAAAAGCCTCAGAGTCCCATGTTCCAGAATGGTGGAGACTATTGAGGGGATGAACTGAGATAATACAATGTGATCCCCACAAATGATGAGGTAGTGTATTTATTATAATCATATCAGCTTGAAAGATAAAAATAAGGAAGGCAGAGAAGCTTTGTCTTAATAAAAATCATTTTAAAATGTTTGAAAATGAATCAATAGACTAGAAGAAGAAAAACACTAGTTTGTCACAATGTGAAAATGAGACTGTACCATAAAGATCGGAATACAAGGTAAAATTTATCATTTCATTGAGAATGTCAAGCCTTATTTATCATTTGTCATGCAGTATAATGTTTTCAGTTATACATAAGCATAGTTCATTACATTTTTATCACTATTATCATTTAGGGACTGGCTTTTCATATTTTGGATGAGAAACTCAATTTCAGAAGTACAGATAATCTTGATCAGTGCTTAGAGCTATTAAAGGTCAGAAGTTGATTTAGATCTAGTTTGTTTTATTTATTAATTATTAACAAACAAGCAGAGAAAGAAGTGCTGATACAACTTGTGTGCTTCGTGTTTTACGGAAGGGCCTAGAGAGTGTTCAGGGTCACATTAATAGATCAGATTTCTAGTGATCCTCCTGTTTTCAGCCTCTCAAGTTGGGATTACAGGTGTACGCCACCATGTTCAGACTCAGTTGCCCTCTCTGCACACCCTGAGGGCAGGCCTGGCATGGCAGGCTGGGGGATTGAACCCCAGGCCCTGAGCCTGCTTTCAGGAGCTTTAATCTGCTGAATTATTTGGCCAGGCCACTGAGATACATTCTTAGAGATTTGTTTCTCTAAAACTTATACTTTTGCCTGAGAAAATAACCAAAATAAAAATATATGAAATAAATTCTTTATAACCAAAGTGCTGTCATATAAGTAGCCAAAAATCTACAAAAGAATAATTTTTCAGCCTTCAGCTATTGTTAAAACATGGGAAAAGGACAACTGATGTAAGTAAGATGTTCGTTTTGTACTATCCATCCAAATTACACACACTCATATTGGGAAATATTTGTTGAAATTATTTTACTTTACACATAATCAAAAACTCACGTAAGGACTCATATGTAATTTTCTAAAATTCCCTGAAACTGTAGATAAAAACTGTCAAATAAAAGTTTATGGCTTACAACATTGCTACAAGTGTAGGCTTTTATGAAATAAAACACCACCCATTTCCTACAAAAGCCCTACCTTGTTAAGAGAGAAATTCTAATTAAACTGTTACCTCCCTTGAATTAACCCCTCTATTCTTGAGAAGGAACATGAAATACATGGTTGTTTCTTCCTCACTTTTCTCTGCAGGCAGAAATTTACAAAATATTTTTTCTGTTCCAAGTGTTCTTGCATTTTTTAGACAAAAAACTAAAATATTGCCACCAAAAAACTTTGATGATTTGAATGAATAACTCTCTGTCGAGTGATGATGTCCTCTATAAGAACAAGTAACAAAAACAGGAAACCAATTTTTCCCAAAATATTACTGGACATAGCACTTGCCCTAAAAACTGAGAAGAATTACTATTTTTTTTTTTCTCAGATCTTTGGTGGTTTGGTAAAACACCACAAATAAGACATACAGTATCCTCACCTTAGCATAGCCTCTGAAAATTCTCCATGAAATCCATAGTTATATGTCCCAGATTATGTGATCATAGTGTCTCCAAATAGCACAACTAGCTGGAGATAGGGGGAGGAGGACCCCCAGTGACTTCAAGTCCAGCCAGGGCTGCAGAGCAGAGTCCTATCTCAAACAACAAAACAAACAAATCCCCCTAAAAAGGACAAATACAAGAATACAAAACAAAGCAAAACAGTAACAGCAAAACACCAAAAGCAACCACATTTCCCCAGAAGCATACCTAAACAAGGCCAGAAGTACCTAACAACAGTGAATTTTAATGGGGTAATCTCAAATAAGCTATCTGTCAACAATCAGTACTCACCTACACCAAGAAATCTTTTAAAATAAAGAAATGTTAATATCCAGAACATGCACAAATCGAGGAAACTCTGCAGGGGAAGCATTCTATTTCCTAAATTAATCTTTATTAACCAACAAAGGGACACAAGTATTCTTCACTTGTGGATTAGTAATAAATTCTTAGTGAAATCTCATTTTAGATTTGCTCAAACACAAGTTGCTCCAGAATGCTTAGAAATGCATTACATCATAAGACTTTTCTTAACAAGAGGGTACAGACCATGAATTCCAAGGTAATGAAAGTTAAGAAGTACTCTATCTCCCAAAAACCTGGGTATGCAATAGAAATGTGTCAGACAGTGAGTTGATTATTAACAAAACAAGACAAGAAGGCTAACAAGGAAAGACACATGCATTCAAACTAATACTTCAAGGGGCTGAGGACGTAGCTCAGTAGAATAAGTGCAAGTGCAAGGGCCTGAGTTCAATCCCTGTTTCAAAAATAGATATTTCATTGGCTCAAATATCTCCATTTGTTTGTTTTTCAAGTCTATCTAAATAGTTTTCCCTTTCACAAAAAAAATATTCCCCTACCCCCCCCCCCAGCCCCGCTGGTGCATGCCTGTAATTCCAACACTCAGGAAGCTGAGGTAGGATTAATTCAATTTTGAGGCCAGCCTGTACTATAATGTGAATTGAGCGCCAGCCTGAATTTCATAGTGAAACCCTGTGACAAAAGAGAAAAAGAAACGTACTTTTTTTTCAGAATAAAATGGCATTTTTCTCTACAGTGACAATGAACCATGGCGTTCACCTAGATTATTTCAATTGTTTGAATTAAATCTTTGATACTGAAGCCATACATACCCAAGTTCCTCCCTTAATATTTTAAAGCACAATCTTCCTTCTATAAGATTTTATCTGCATGAAGCCTTCCCAAATTGATGTGCTGCCAGACTTGTATAACATATGAGGGTGACTACATCTGTCCCTTTAAAAGCAAATCAATAGTCATCCTAATTAACTAACATCCAGTATCTACTGATTAGTATGCTTGCTATAAAAATTTCCAGTTCTGTGAGCAAAACAATATCGAACAGGAAGAAGTATGTAACATTTTTTCAAGGAATGGTAAAGGTGGACATATATTAAGATAAGAGCTACATAAAAAGCAAAAATCTGCCTGAGGAATAAGTGGATAAAAATTCTAGCAAAAGTGTATTAATGCCCTCACATTCTAATAGCATGTATTGGCACCAAAGGAAAGGATAAGGACATTTTTTTTGTAGGATAAATCCTAAAGTCATAAACTTTTCAGTGTTCATGTACTAATATTGAGAGAAAAACACACCCTTTCATTTGTCATCATATAATGAAGCAAAGTATATTCATATTGTATTTTCAAGCTGTGTACTATTGCTAGTAAAACAATGTGCTGACTCATTTTAAAAATGTTCCTTCTCACAAGAAATCATTAGGTAAAATTATTTCACAGTTTAATCAATTTGATATTATATATAACCTAATATTTTACATATTTCTCAGTCCAGTGTCCCACTTGTCAACTTGTCCACTGTTTAATTTCCTAAAAACTCTAAAAATTGTGGAGTGGCTGTTATAATTCCACATGTCACATACAAATATGCATGACAGCACAGAGTAGAAGATAAAGGAATATATATATTTTTCCTGAATTTCTGCTTTTCCTTTCAGAGGATAACAATTCAGTTTTTATCTCCTGTAACTGGGTAAAATAACTATGGTTATGTAAATTTCCAGCAAGCAAATGGCAACCACCACAGTGGATGGCATTCACATACACTATGTATTCTCTGGCTCAAGTCAGAGTGCTCTGTTATTCTTATGAAGTGTATGGGGACACAAATGAAACTAGGTAATTGAAAAGTAATAGATTGGGAAAAACATTTTAAAGGTGACATGTTTGATATTCTACTTGTGTCTATATTATGTAAAATAGTTTAATAATCTTCAAACACAATGTAAACTTTATAAGATTTGAACACATATTTTGCCAAAGAGGTTATACAGGTAGCTAATAAGCACAAGAAAAATCCCTAATAGCTGGCATATGAAAATAAAAGTGCAATGAGATACCACTGCATACCTATAAGAATGGCAAAATATTTAAACTAGACTTCTTTTATTTCTTTTGCAGAACAGGGGATTGAACTATCTCCCTGGCCCCTAAACTTGACTTCTAAAACTGTTGGAAAATATCAGTCCTCAGTATATACTCAGTAAAAAAGCAAGCACATTGCACAAATTGTGTGCACAGGTCATAAAAATTATCAATAATCATTTCAATTAGAAACCGCTCAGCCAGTCATGTCCACATAGGCCTGTAATCCCAGCACTCAGGAGGCTGAGGCAGGAGGATTGTTGTGAGTTCAAGACCAGCCTGAGCTCCAAAGAGAGCTTAAGGCCAGCCTGAACTGCATAGTGAGACCCTGTCTCAAAAAGACAAAAAAAAAAAAAAAAAAAAAAAAAAAAAAAAAAAAAAAAAAAAAAAAAAAAAAAAAAAAAAAAAAAAAAAAAAAAAAAAAAAGAAACTACTCAATATCTATAAAAGTGTGAACAGATAAAGTGTGGTTGACTCATACAATAAGATAATACTGAACTATATAATAGATAAACATAAAAATAATGTTGGGCTGGGGAGATAGCTTGATGGTCTAAGCACCTGCCTAGCAAGTGCAAGGACCAAGGTTCAATTCTGGGTACCACATCTCATGCCATCCCCAGAACTCCAGACATGCTGTATGAGCCACTGTAACAGGACATGGTGGCACAGAATGCTAATCTCAGTACTAGGGAGACTGAGACAGGAGGATTACTAAGAGTCTGAGCTGCATAGTAAAATCCTGTACCATATATATATATTTAGGGTAGGATCCACAAGGTCTATAGGGTCTCACTACACAGATTGGAGTCATAGTGATTCTCCTGTTTTCAGCCTACAAGTGTTGGGATTAGAGGTGTGCACAGTCACACCCAATCTCAATCTCTGTCATCACACACACTGTGGGTGCAGGCCCCACACAATATGCCAAGGATTGAACCCTCAATCCTTGCTTCTTCGTAAGCAGGTGCTTTAATCCACTGAGCTATGTGGCCAGCCCTAAATAAATACTAAAACATGAAAATTATGGTGAGTAAAAGAATATAGAGAAAAAACTACAAACTCATTTAATTCTCATCAATTGTGTTTTTCTGGCAACATGAGGAAAGGGATATGACAGAGTAAAGAAGGAAAAGAAGAATCAATTGCAATAGATATACAGAAACTTGGGGTAGTGTTGGACCTATTTAACTTCCTGATTGCTGAAACAATGATAGAACTTGATATATCATATACATAATCATGTAAAAAAAAGGATTTTTTAGCTGGAAAAAGAAACTACACAAGAACTTTTATGTGACAGTGCTATACAGAGTTAGTGTTTATAGAGGTGTTAGATACAAAGAAGGAGAAAGAATAAAAGACCATGTCCAAAACACAAACTCAAGATTTTATTATTGCTTTGTATTAAGATTATAATTGCTGTGTATGGGCCAGGGGTGTACCTCAGTGAAAGGCAAGGTGCTTCTTGGGAAGCATGAGGCTCTGAGCTTGATTCCCAGTACAAAAAAAAAATCAAAACTGTTTTTGATAATCTATATTTTCTGGAATGGTCTCAAATTTCAATAGAATATAAAAGGTATATATCTATATATCTATGAAATTTTTCATTATCACTTAAATAAACATAAGTGGACTGTGATTCATTCATTAATTTGGCAATTTTATTTGTTTTGCAGCACTGAAGATAGAACCATGGGACTCATGTATACTACATATATGATCTGGAAAAAATTTTCTAAGCATTTTTTGACTATGACATAAAAGCACAAATGTAAATGATGATGAGGATACAAGTTAGTATTTCCTTTCTAAAAATCAGAAAATATACGAAAATTTCTTTTCTCATTGGATGCAAAATTCTAATCAAAGAAATCTCTTGACACTCCATAATTATTCCATAAATTTGTGTGGTGCTGAAAGAGGTGAGTACAGAAGCTGAAAGTCCACTAAATTGACCAGGTTATTCAGAAACAAAAGATTTGACCCAAAGCCCAGGCCCCAAGTGAATGAGACCACTTCATCAGACAGACCCAATGTGGAACTTTGAAACAGAAATTCCTGCAGACATCCTAGAGGCAAGATCCACCCAGCTGATCCAAGAGCAGAATATCTTGCCAGAGTGGCACAGCGAGTTCACTTCTAAGGCCTGCAGAACAAAGAAGTGGAGCACAGCAGCCAAATCCAAACCACACCCACTTAGACGAGTTTGAACTTGGTAGGTCTGGACCTGGTGCTATGATAATAACTTTATCAAAGTTCTACAGCAAAGATCAGAAGACAGTGCCACACAAAATGACAAAGAGAAGGAGCAAAATGCATTCTCAGGCCCAGAGGTCACCCAAAACAAATGCAGGAGACAATAGAATAGAAGAAATTGGACAGCACACACCTGAAATGTCTGAAATAACAACTTTGGTAGTAAAGAAAAAAACTGCAGAAAGTTATAGAGGAAATAATATCAGACATAATTTCTGAAGTTAAAAAATGATAATTACATTGAAAGTACTAAATGCTTGCAAAACTGGCACTGTAAAAATAGAGGAGAATAGAAAATCAGTGGAATCCTTGAATGAGCAATATAGGAAAGAAATAGAATGCATGAAGCAGATTCAAAGAGATAAACAGAAAACTAAAACCTCAATTACAAGCTGGCAATATTTGAATGAAAGTGAAGACATAGCTTCAGATCTTGAAGATACCATTTCAGCTAGTGAAAAGGTATGAAAAGATTTCTTAAAACCAATTAGAATGCAGGAAAAAACAATTCAACACCTGCAAGACTATGCATAGATGAACAATATGAGATTGATAGGCATCAATGAAAAAGGAGTCAGCACAAATCATATAAAAAGAATATGTGCAGAAATATACAAGTTAGTATTTCCTTTCTAAAAATCAGAAAGTATACGAAAGCATAAAACTTTCCAAATATGGGGAATAATCTGGCATTGAGGTAACAGAAGCATATAGAACTCCAAACAACACCAACTCCATTAAAATCACATTCAGACATATAATAATCAAGATTCCAAAAATGCAGCACAGGAAGAGGGTACTAAAAGCACTTAGAGAAAAGAAATAGATCAGACTTAAAGGAAAAGCCATCATAATAACAGTAGATTTCTCTTCACAAACCAGCAAGTCAATAAGAGCATGGAGCAAAATACTACAAGTTTTTCAAGAAAACAAAGTCTAGCCCAGACTTATATATCCTGCACAACTCTCTTTCAACGTTAATGGAGAAGTGAAATACTTCCATGATAAAGAACATCTGAAGAATTTCATGATGTCAAAGCCAACTCTACACAGACTACTAAAAGTTATTCTAGAGAGGGATCAAAACGACCACAACTACATGAATGAGAATGGAAAGAACTCAACAGACAGGATAAACAATTAAATGCAGGAGAAAAAGAGCTGTACAAAACCAGTCTTTCAATTATTCTTCTGTATAAAGAACTAAAATATTTTCATCAGCATACTCTACAAATGGACTTCTCCTGCACTGTATGGGGAATGATCCTACTGGGTCTGCTGGATGGATATCAAGGAAATAGCAGAGGGCCAGCAAAATAGTTCAGTGGATTAAAGCAGCTGCAAGCAGGCACAAGGTCCGGGGGTTCAATCCATGTGTAGCACTATCCTATGATCTTTGCTGCACCAGCCCTGCCCCCAGAGTATGCTGAGACTGCAATTGAGACAGGGTATGGTGGTACACGCCTATAATCCCAGCTCTTGGGAGGCTGTCAACCAGTGGATCACTGCAAGTCCAATCTAGTAGCAAGACCCTGAACACCCTGTGGACCCTTACATAAAATACAAGCAAAAAAATAAAGGAAATAGCAGTAGCTCAGTTCTACAAGTAACATCTGGCTACCAGTAAGCGTCACCGACATTGTCCATGTCCACAAAATACCAGAACTTTATGCAATATCATATCCTCAAACTGTTAGAAATGCTAGTCATATATTTGCCATTCCAGTATTTTTATTATATTTTATTCTTAGTAATTCTTTACAATCATATTTTTTGTTGAATTGTTTTGAAAAATTTAATTTTTAACTAATTAATTATTAGTTAATTTTCTGAGTGTTGTTTAATCTTGATTAAGACATAACAATCTACTTATAAGACATGGCATGATATTTTCTCCTAGTATTAGTAACTTTAAAAGGTATATTTCCATTTTTCATTGACTTTACATTACTTCTTCCTTGTCTTTTACACACACACACACATGCACACGCACGCACGTACACACACATGTATATGAAAAAATATGTCCACAGCCTGACATAAGATCGATACTGTTTTGTAGAAATCTTCAATGACCTCTTAAATGGGTTCACATTATATATTTTACATAGTCCTGCATAGCTACCATTTTAAAAGTCCTTTATTTTTTATCCAGAACCACAGAGAAACTTCTCTTGCATTCTGGATTATGTTCTTTGTTATTTTCTATATGCTTGTCTGGAGGTATTAGATTATTATGCCTTTGTATAACTACAAAACTATTACTTTTAGTTTTCAAAAATATGTTTGCTAAACCTAAAACTCAATGAAGATAGATAGTTTTTGTTCAGTCTTTTGACTTAATTACTCTTGTTTCTTCCACAGTTGCTCTTTTTTTCCTAATGTGGAACACAGTTGAGAGTTTGCTTTGGATCTTGGTGGAGACTTGGGACTTAGACTTTTAAGCAGTGCTGAAACTTGGGATTTTGGCAACTCTCAGAGATGGACTAGAATGGCTTTTGCATGAGGCTCTGGGGGGACACCTAGACACACACCATAACATTCCACTCCTGGGCCCCCAAAGATTCACTGCTTGGTGTGGATGCTGCACCTATCATGGAGCAGGTAATTTGCATTATAATGTAAGTAGGAAAGAGAAGCTACCTGTCTGAGCTGCTGCTAACTCTTTCTGTGCTCTTGCTCATTGCCACTGCCATGAAAGGTTGTTCTGTGCTTGTGTTGCTCTGCCCTGGACCCAGTTGAATATGGACTGAAACCTCCAGTAACTGTGAGCTAACTAAACCTTTCCTTCATTTTAGGTGTCAAGTATTTGCCCCAGCAATGAGAGAAGAGCAACTAAGATAGATGACAGTTAATTTTGTTCTTACATTGCTAATATTTTTATGTATATGATTTAATGATTTTTTCTTTGTACTTAGTTTTGGACAGTTTCATTTTTGTGTATCTTCCTATGATTTTATTCAAATTTCTTATGATAAAGGTTCATTTATCCTGGAAATGTGGTGCTATAATATTAACTACATTCAGAAATTTTTAATTTTTAAATATTTATTGCCTACCCCTTTCTATTTTGAGAATTCTAATTTTTTATTAATTTTATTGAGAAAAAAATTGCAACGAGACAGCTTCAAAATAGGTTGGTAGGAGAGTTACAACAATTAATACATTGTATATTGTTGTCTTTCATAGCACAGGCTGCAGACATGATATCCATTAGTACAAATATTTCTTCTCATTGAATTATGAGAAAGTAGCGATATATCTATCCTAACTATTTTATATATGCAGATACAAAATGGCCCTTCATTTATATGACCTTTTTTTCTTTAGTTTTGTCAGAGATGGGTATCCCATTGCCATCCAAATATTGTGGGTGCATGAATTTAGCAAACTATTCCAATATAGTCCAGTAGTCCACAATAGTAGTGGGTTATCCACAGGACTGGCAATGATTGATTCTGATGACTTGAGCCTCCCACAGCTCAGCATAATAACATGGCTTCAGTTTTCATACCTCATTTTTATACTTTTCAGCTGGATGGTTAAGAACAAAATAAAGCAAGACCTATATAACGAAAAATGTAACTTTGGCGTCTGCCAAGGTCAGTCAAGTCCCCTCAGGAATTATCCTGAAACCACTTACCACACTTTGTAGAACCCTTGTTATTGTCAGCCTTGTGGATGAGTCACCATTTGGTTAACCAATTTGCTCTCTGTGAAAGTCTGAGAGAATGTTTTTTCTCCACATTACTCTGTTTAGGCACACATTCCATCATGGTTCACATTCCTCTGTGGCCCCATAATCTCTTTGATCAGAAAATTTGGGACACAACTGAGTTATATGATGTTAAAGTACAGGTTCTCCTATGTCCTCAGTCCTCACTGAACTTCAAAGGCTAGAGCCAAAATGTTGACTGTCCTTGCAGTCCTTCTTTTTCTCTAATTTGCCTGAAAATTAAGGTTGTTAATCCTCCAGAAGAGGAGCTTATTATTGCTGTACACGATATGAAAGTGGGCTTAAACCAAAACTGAATTGAGAATTCTATGAATATAAATTTCTTGATTTTGGCACAGAGTGAACTATTATATGACTGATCTATAAATTCTTTCTTCTTCATTTTTATCTTGGACAATTTTTATTGGTATATTCATTTAAGTTTGTAAATAACTTCTTTACAATGTGCAATCTATTCTTAATCTCATGCTATGCATTCATTTCAGAAATATTTCTCTAAAATTCATTGTCTACATCTTATTTCTTGCACATTTCAATATTTGTCTACAATTTTAATATGCTATACAATTATTGATTTTAAATAAAATTAATGAGAAAAAGGAAAAAAATAGTAGGAATTAAAAAAAGAAACCAAGGCAGTAAATTTTGTCAATTAAGAGAGCTGTCTGATCTCTAATGTTAGTAGCTTCATTGCTAGGGAATAGCAACTATCTGTAGCTATGAACTTGCCTGCCTCAGCTGTGGTGTTATCTTGACTTTAGTGTACTGTGAATGCAAGCTGCATTCACATCAAGCAGCCCTTGTGTTCATCAGCTTAATCCTGCATAGCCTAATCACCAGCACTTTTGAAAATGTTAGCAAGGGAAATCAGAGAAGAGAAAGAATTACAAGGAATAAGGATAGGAAGGGAACAAATTGTATTATCATTATTTTGAAATGACATGATACTCTACATAGAAGACACCATAAACTTTACCAGAAAGGCTCATAGATGTAGTAATTAAATTGAGTAGCATAGCTGGACAGAAAGTCAATATTAAGATCATATTGAAAGGCATAAAAGAGCATATATTTTTCACTGATTCCTTGAGTAATGAATCCTGAATATTTTAGATTAGTTTACCATGTAGAACCTCAAAAGGTTAAAATTAAGTATTAGCCACGTGTGGCCTATTGACTAGAAAATCTTTCATAACCAGACTTTTCAATATGATTGATAAACTTAATTTCTAGCATACTTTTAAGGTTTAGGTAAGATGATTACCATCATGATGGTTGCATAGGTAGCTAGACAGACAGACAGACAGACAGACAGACAGATAGATTAACTGGTACTAGTCACAAAACTGATTGGATAAGAACTGAATCAAATTTTGTCTGCAACCAGAATCATGGAAAGAGTTAAGGTAGTGAACCAACGTAGTGCTACATATATTGTCAATGGAGGCAATAGTGGTCCAAGAGGGGTAACACTGGCTATAGAGTTCAAAAAGTATTTGATATATTATGATTAATGGTCTGGGTCTTATAAAACTCTATGAGACAACATTCAGTTCCTTAGTATTTAACTTCTGTCATTGGAGAAATTTCAATTTAAATGATGTCAGTACATTCATTAATGAACTAAGTTCTTAGTTCATGTTGAATTTAAATTTACTTTTCCTTTGAAAGAATAATCACAAAAGAAAGCTTGAGAAACAGCCTCTCAGGATGCCTCAGAATCTACTTAAAAGACAATTCTATCTAGAATAGGCACAGTTCTCTATGTAGGCTTTTTATGCAATGGGAGAATATCACTTGCTACCATGGAATAAAAAGCAGGTGTCAGGGTAATTTAAATTATTCTAAATACTGTTCTACTCTGCTGCAACATTCTGTAACTAAGTGGTGTCCCAAATTTTCTGATCAAGGAGATTATGGAACCACAGAGGAAATTGACTGACGATGTATAGTGTGTCTAGGACAGCTACCTAGAGAGAAAAAAAATCTCTCAGGCTTTCAAAGAGAGCAAATTCATCAAGCAATGGCCATGAGTCATTCAGATGACTGGCACTGACAAAAGGTCTACATGGTGTTGTACATGGTTCCAGCATAAATTCAGACAGAATTTGACTGACCTTGTGAGATACAAAAGTTACATTTCTTATTATATAGTTTTTCTTTAACTTGGTCTTAGCCATCCAGCAAGAAAATGTGACCATACGGTATAAAAAATAAAGCTATATTAATATCCTTAGCTGTAAAAGTATCAAGTCAACAAACTCTGACAACAGCCAGATGCACTGATAACTTACTACTATTATGGACTATAGGCCTATATTGGGTTATTTTGCTGAATTCAAGTACATACAGTATTTGAACTTGCATCAAGTATGAAAAGGTCCTTTAAAGCCTTCTCCAAATACAGCTTCTCTAACTACAATGGAACACACATCTTTGACGAATCAAAACAGAAAAGATGGATATGTTGGGAGCCATCGAAGCTAGGAAATAGATAAAATGTATGTAGGCAGGGCTGGACTTTAGTGCCTAAAACAAACAAACTACCTCAGTCCTATGATAAACATTCTGTCTGGTTAAAGTCAGCTATTAGTCACTAGGAGACCTTGTGTCACATGTTATTAACTATGTAAAAGTATAAATAAAATACCGTTTTGCTGTGAAAAAAGTATATACACAAAATCGGATAGTATAGAGCTATTTTATCTTAGTTCATTGAGAAGAAAGGTTTGTACCAAGATTGTTTAGATATCATCTAAACATCTTGTCTGCTGAATAACTACTATAAAGAGAACAATACTAATTACAATATTAATTATTGTAAATGTCATACTAACCTCTTTGAAACTATTTCATTGATATTTTATCTTTTTCTCTCATTAACATGAAAAAAATAAAAAATAATTAAATATTGGTGGGGCATGGTGGCGCATGCCTGTAATCCTAGCACTTGGGAGGCTGAGGCAGGAGGATTGTTGCGAGTTCAAGACCAGCTTGAGCTACAAAGTGAGCCATCCTGAACTGCATAGTGAGACCCTGTTTCAAAAAGACATAAAAAAATTAAATATTGCCCTATTAGCTTTCTTATTGGCTGAAGTTTCCAATTACGGTGTAGGCAGAAGAAAACAAGAACACAAACAAATGTTACTAGAACCCTAAAAAATCTGATACATCTTTCATGAGTCCATATAACAGGACTTTTAATAATAAATTGGTCAAAAATACTAAGATTAAGTGTCCTATGCATCTATTTTATAAGACTCAAAATTAGAGATATCTTTGGCCCAGCCCAGTAATTTCTGTGCAATTTTGGCCAAACATTATACTTTGGATGTGCTATGAGTGCATCCCCCAAAGATTCATTGTTGAATTTCAGTCCCCATTGTGAGATAGGAAGAGATTGGAAACAATCTTACTATGATGTTAAGGTGGGGCCTTTGGGATGTGAGTAAGTTTAGACAAAGATGACATTGGGGTTTGTATTTTAAAAATGTCTGATAATGCTAATTAGCTTATTTAATTCAACATAATTTTGTCATATATGTTTAGAGTACATGGTGTAGGGGCTGGGGAGATGGCTCCAAGGAATAAATGCTTTCCTGGCAAGGGCAAGGGCCTCAGTTCCACAAAAACAAAAAAAAGAAAAAAAGAAAAAGAAAAAGAAAAAGAGGGGAAAAAGAATACATACTGGTTTATATTAATCTTAGGTACTGTGTACATGTACTGAATAGACATTGTTTCTTTTCACTCCTTTTTCCCTCCCCTCTTAACCCATGTCCTTTTCTCTTTCTCTAGATCCTTTTTCCACTTTTTTGTTATTATTATTGTTATTATTATTATTATTTAGTTCATATTCATGACATATAAAGTTTATCTTCACTGACAGTAGTTGGTATGTGCACATAATGTATCTTAAATCTCTTAACATCGCCTTCCCTTTACTCACCCAACACTCTCAGAACCGTGACCCTCTTCCTATATGCAAAAGATCTTTGTTTCTTTTACCATTCTTTTGTCTGCCAACATTACTCAAATGAGAGCAATGATATCTTTTTTTTTTTTTTTTTTTTTTTTGGGGGGGGGGGATTACCAGGGATTGAACTCAGGACCTTGTGCTTGGCAGGCAAGCACTTATTCCACTGAGCTATCTCCCCAGCCCCGAGAGCAATGATATCTTACTTTGGTTGGTGCATTTGATTTATTTCATTTAAAGTTATGTTTGTTAGGTGCTTCTATTTTACTACAAATGACAAGCTTATCATCTTTTGCTGGAGTAGCAACCCATTGCATATAACTACTACATTTTCTTTGTGTATTCATCTCTTGAACATAGAAGCCACATTAGGATTTAGTAACTTCTAAGTGTGCTGCTAAAAACATAGATATACATTTGTCACTGTAATATTATGTTATTAGCTCTTTTGAGAAGATAGCAAAGAGTAGAATCACTGGATGAAATGAAATTTCTAGCTTTAGATTTTGGAAGAAAATTAATATTGATTTCCATAGTGGTTATAATAGTTTACTTTCCCATAAACAATCTGGAATAGTTCCTTCTCAACATAGCCTCACCAATGTTTATTGTTATTTGATTTCTAGATGATTACTATAGTTTCTTGGAGAAGATGAAATGATAGTGTTATTTTAATTTGTATTTCTTTAACATCCAGATATGTTGAACTGTTCTTATATGTTTATTGGGCATTTGCACTTTTGAAAAGTGTGTATTCATTTCAGTTGCCCATTTGGTGATGGGCCTACATTTTTGGAGCTTTTTATGTATTCTATATATTCTGATTTGGTCTGAGTAATGGTTGGCAAAATCTAAACCATTGGCTAAATTGTGTCTTCACTCTGTTGTTTCTTTTGCTGTGCATGTTTCCTTTTTTTAAAAGATGTAATGCATTTGTTGATTATTACTGCTATTTCTTATGTTCATGGAGTTCGGATCACAATGTCTTTATGTACAAAAATGATTTGAAGAGTTTCATCTATTTTCTCTTTCAACTAGGTTATATGTTTCTGTCTTTATATTTAGGTGTTTTGTCTGATTTGACTTTAGTTTAACACATGTGAGAGAGAGATGTTCACCTTCAATTTTCTGCATATGCATAGTGAGATTTCCCAGCACCATTTTCCAAAGAGTCTATTTTTCCTCCAGTGTATGTTCTTGGTCTCTTCATCGAAGACTAAATAGCTTAATACATCTAGGGAAGTTTCTGCCTATGTGTTTATTTGCTCCAGTATTATACCACTTTTATCACTGTAGTCTTTTAATATTACTTATGGTCAGGTGTGGAGATGCCTCTTGCTTTGTTTTTGTTACTAAGGATTGTTTTTGCTGTTCTGAGTATTTTGGGTTCCATATGCATTTTAGGATTGTTTTCTCCAGTTCTGTAAGGAATGTTGTATGTGTTTTTGACTGAGATTGCAATAAAACTTTTATATGGGTTTTGGTAGAATGGCTAGCTTAATGAGCATAATTTGGCCTATCCAAAAACATGTGATATCTTCCCATTTTCTATGGTCCCTTCAATATGCTTTTGCTTAGTACTTATGCTTTCCTAATAAGTAAAAGAAGCCACCAATAAATGAGGAGGCAAAAGTTAAGGAAGAGCATATTTCTGGCATCATCACTAAATACAGAGGCTTGTGTCATCCTTCTAATATTTGTTTCTACTTTTTCATCGCTCTTATCAATCAACTACTGTTTGTTCATAGACACATTTAGCTTGCCCATTATATTCTTCATTCAGTTTATTGTTATGCCAAAAAAATTTAATATTATTGAAAAAATGACCGATGCAATTTTAGACTCTCAGTTTCTTTACTTTGACCTCCTTTCATTGTTTTCTATATATCATCTGAAAATGCCATCTTAAAAGTGTATTCAGATTATAGCATTACAAATGTTCATTTTTTGACATCCACATCATAATGTAAGCCCATATAATGCTGTATGCCTAAAAGGCTACACTATTTTTTGATTATTGCCTAAAAGGCTACACTATTTTTTTTTTTTTTTGTTTAGAGGATATGTTCTATAATCAGTCTTCCTAGATAAGTCTCAGAATTGTTTGTTATCAACTGTGTAACCCGAGTGTGTTGCTCACACTCTTTTCTTCCTTGTTTCTCTGTGTGTAAAATGAATATAATTCTGATATTACTGAATTCATCAGCTTTCTACAAGTATCAATGAAAACAATCTTTGTCAAGTACTCAGAAGGCCTGTCTGGCCCTAGTATGCTCTTAGTCAATGCTAACTGCTGC
Source organism: Ctenomys sociabilis (assembly GCA_004027165.1). Taxonomy (NCBI): domain Eukaryota; kingdom Metazoa; phylum Chordata; class Mammalia; order Rodentia; family Ctenomyidae; genus Ctenomys; species Ctenomys sociabilis. The sequence goes on along the minus strand of PVKA01013248.1, from coordinate 14,075 downwards.
ATATTCTTCAAATTCATCTCCTGTACTCTCTAACCACATTTCTACATTGTAAATTCTCTGCTGTTTCAGAGAGTCTTCACATTCTATCTTCCTAAAGTTCTCATAGCCTTCATACTCCTCTACATGTAGCAGGCTTCCTTTTTAGGGTACAGCCCACATGCAGCCTTAGAGAAGCTTTTACTTAGCACTTTTCCACACCCCCCCATATGTCATTGTTATTTTGTTTAACAAAAATTGGTTTCTGTCTGCACCACATCAAGGTTTTAATATTTACTTTTCACTTATTTTCTGTCTCCTGCATTTGACCATGAGCTCCATGATGTCAATAAACATACCTGTGTTCAGCTTCATGATTTAATCAGTGGCTGACAGCTCATAGATGCTCATTAAACAATTAGTGGGTCTATGGATTGATGAATGAATAAATTTCCGCAAGGTATACTTCATAAATGTTATTAGCTAGACATGCTAGTTTAAAGAGTCTGGAAAACTGAGAGGAAAAAATCTGATCAATAAAAAATAAACAACAATTTCAGAAAAAATGTAAATGCAAGCTAGTGCCCATCACGCAAAATAAAGGAAAAAATGATATATTATGAATATTTTCTTTTCACGCTAACTGATATGACATATGTATAAGTAAGACTGTTGATGGAATTTTTGTGTTTCTATGTGAGATGAAACATACCAAATTAAAATGTTCTGGAAATATGAAGGTTAAAATACTGCAATCTTAGACGTAGAGGAAACTCTTGATGTCATCCAGTATAAAACTCTCATTTTATAGAAAAGAATATTAGGTCTTAGAGATGTAAAGTGACTAGTCTAAAATAATGCAACTAGAATTGAAACCCAATGATCTCGAACTTTAGTGTTGGCACAAAAATTATTTATTAACATTCCTAAATAAATGCAAAAAATGTTAATAGCTGTAAGAAGCACTATCAAGTAGACAAATTTATCTGAATAAATAAATTTTGAAAGAAATGTTGAAATGAGAAGATAATTTCTGAACTTGAGAATTGGCCAGATCTCTTTTGGAAGTTATATGCTTGCATACAAATTAAAATAACCTAATTCCAGCTGTGCATTGAAATAAAGTTAAGGATTATCCTGGTTTTATGAAATAAAAGCAGCGGTTACTGGTGAAATTTCACCATATAATTTGAGTTTTAAGTTTTGAATTCTTTATAAAGAAAACTGACTTGACAATGTTTGAATGTAAGAGTTTTAGGAAAAAAGCGTAGCGTTTGAATTATATTATAATTTGTATTTAAAACTATTACATATTTTTGTACATTAATGGAGTCTTCAGGATGAAGTCTTAGAAGAAACATGAATCTTAGAAGAAGAAACAGCTGCAGCTCCTTTCTGAATATATCAGCATCTTAATGCTGAAAGTATAAACCACACTTGTTGTTGAAAATAAAAGCAAAATGACTTTTTGTAAACTTCTGAGTTAATAATGTATGAGTTGCTTCTATGTGTACATGTTTATTGATCTTGATTATTTTCATGTTATCCATTCATGATCCTACATATGTTAATTTTGTCTATCTTGTAATGTAAAGTAACATTAATTGTAACAAAGAAATTATATATACAAATCACATTAAAAACTAGATCTTACAAGCTCAACAAAAATATGTACTGCTACTGTGAATGCTGATTCATTTGCTTCTCATTTACTTTCTCCTTGATTCTATTCTAGTGTATATTAAGTTTTTGCCCCTTACAGAAAATGCTACCATCATTCGGTGTCATTTCCGTACTTTGGACAAATGCTTGGTTTTTAAGCCTAGGTTTGTTTTTATTTTGGGCTGAAAAATTAGACCATGACAGTATCAGTTGCACTGAATAGGTCTGTTATACAACCTTTAGGAGAAAATATTCATAAATATTTAATATAATCCACTGCTACTATCTAATAGTAGTAGTGGTTAATCAATGATAGATTATTCTCTCACTAGGTCATTCTTTCAAATATTAAGTGGAATGCAGTCTTGCTTATTCAGGCACAAAGGAAAACCAAATTAAAATGTGCTTGTTCATTGCTTATTGTGGTATGTAAATGGCAAAGAAAATCAGATTTTTAACGTCACTAGGTAAGGGAAGGCAAAGCTTATTTTCTTTATAATATATCTAAAGAAGAAATTCATTAAAACATTAATGTGAAAAGAGAGCATCAACTTCTATTCATTATCATCTTTCATCTGGAAGGCTGAAGCTAATGCTATTTTGTGGGTCTGAAGTCTTGGCAAAGCTAATGTTTAGTAAGGACAATCTATGGCCCTCTGCCAGATTTCTAAGGCAGATATCAAATGAGGAGAAAAACACCTGCCTTCTGTGAGTATCAAAAAATATTCTTAGAAGGATGAAGGTGAGAAATCGTCAAAGCTCATCATCGCAAGTTTAGGATGCTGAGAGCCTTGGATAAGTGCACTCAGACTTCAGGATATGAACAGCTTTATTGAGCGAAGCTTACTGTGCTAAATGTCTACATACAACTAAGTCAAACCATCTCTTAGTCTTTTTTCAACTAACAAAGGAGTAAGTGTGTGAAAAATTTGTTGTGGATCCTAAGAGATATCTTATACATCAATGAAGTTCCAAGTATGAGAGAAGAAGTATGATTAAAACCATGTATGAGGAACTGAGAAGTTGGTGCTCTTGGGTAGTCAGAGGTTGAAAAGTAGACAGAGAAAGGGAAAGATATGAAGGCTCAGAAGGAGAAATGGAAGAGAGGCCTAATACAGGTATCATTTTTTGTCTCAGCTTTGGAAATTGTGGAAATAGATTACATTTAATAGTAGTGTCTATGAAAATACAAGTGTTTTCTTGAATGTAGTAGCTTAACACTCAAGAAGAAAGAGGCATATTTTAAAAATATCCTGATACAAAATATGGATGATGCTGAAGGGTTCTTCTGGGCTGACAATTCTGCCTTTTTGACATTCTCTGTTGTGAAAGATTGGAGAGATTGGAGTTAGACCGAGGGTCATGTGTTCCAGAAAAAAGAGGATTGGAAGAATTTTACTACAAAACAAACTAGTCTAATCTGCTTCTTTTCAACATTGAACATTTAAAAAATCAACTTGCTTTTATAAATTACTCCATTAAAATTAATTCTCCCAGTTTGTAGAAAGGCAAGCCTTATTCCAAAAGATGATTGTATCTGCTCCATTATAAATCTTGTAAATATGTAGGCTGACAAAAGAGAGAAAAAAGAAACCTTCTTTGGTGCTATATTTTTTTCAGTAGCTTTTCATGTGATTCATTACAGATATTTTTAACTTTTCCCCTCAGTTGAAAAATTATATATATAAATCCTGACTTTCAAATTGCACAAATATGCACAGCTGCTTACAAAAACCCCAAACACAACACATCTTGGCAGAGAGCCATGCTTGAGTTTTATAACTAGATTCAAGAAGGATAGAAGTAGAAACCCATTTCACAAAGAAGTAACTTTTTCCAAGCCACAGTGAAATATAAGTTGCGTTTTATGTCACACGGAGAGAACATATTATTTTTAGTCTCCTACACCAGGAAGGAAGCTTTATACATTTTTAGAGCACATAGCCTTTGCTACTGAAATTATTTTCACTTCATTGTTTATTGCTGCTCTGGGAGGGTTTTTATTATTTGGTACTCTGGTGTAGCTGGAACTTATTTTATCAGTCCTATTATAAAATCTGTAAATGCTAGGTCAAATTTTAGAAAGAGAAAAGGTTGTCTAATATTATTGCTAGAGAGAAGTGGAAGGTCAAACTTCTGAACTGTAGCATGACAATAGTTTATGGTTTTTTATTCATTAATCACAGCTGAATAATCAACATCCACTTTTCTTTCATGTTATATTTGCTGAAGCTGTCAAGTTTCTTGTATTTATCTATCATGCTAGAAGTTCTATAACTCACATATCTCAAACATTTAAATATACAAGGAACAAGTCTGGTTTCATGTGGGGTAGAAATATACAAATTATCTCAGGGAGAGGGGCCTAAAAGAAGTGATCACTTGGCACTATTATATAGAAACATTCTTATGTATATTCCACAATTGTTCATAATAAAAAGCTAATATTTACTGAAAGTCTAACTGGAATTGTCCAATTACAGAGAAAAAATGCATTAAATTGTCGAGATTGAAGCCTACCATTTAATTTGAACACTTGAATAAAGGGTGGTGGTCAGAGTTGGGAAACGATACCAATATAATTTCCATTTAAAATAATTAAAGAAGGACAAGAAAAATGCCAAGAAAATTTTGTAGCAAAATTTAGAATCTCGGTCGTGTAATCTAGACACTGGAAAATCACAGCTTGGTGAAGAAAAAAGAACAGAACAAAAACACTAGAAGTAGGAAAGAACATTCAGGAATAATTAGAAGGTGCAAACAATTTGGAAAACTGATACTTCTTGGCTTATGGCTCAGGGCTTGTAGAAAGGGGTATCTGGTTCTCCAAAAACAAGGTAAATGCTCGGGGCTGGGAGATCAAGGAGAAATTACAACAGAGCCCATAAAATAGTTTTGAACTGCAAAAGCCATGCAGCATTTTACTCTAAGGTGATTATTTCCATCAGGAAAGCAAAAGCTGAAAATGGATTCAAGTATATAACCAGGGAGTACCTAATCAGGTATCATTTCAGGAAAGTTCTAATTATTTAAATCTGGGGCTCAGAAAAATTAGGAAACAACTTCACTTCAGAACACCCACTATTACTTTCCCACGATGACAAAGAGTACTGTGAACAGAGTGTTCACAGTTAGTCTACTTAGCGTATAGACAAAAGCCTATTAATAGCAATAGTTATGACATCCTGGCAATACCAAGTAAATCAGCAACAAAATTTCTTCCAAGACAACTGTATATCCATGTAGCATAAAACCATTAATGTACCACCATTAAACTTAGAAGAGATTTCATAGTTATAGAATAAATACTAAGAGAAACATATGTTGACATACAACTGATATTTATATGTAACAACTACCTCTCCTCTAGTGTTACAAAGATTTTCCTAGAAAGTGATCCCCTGAGAATTTTAAACTCAATCCATGAAGGACTTAGGCCACAATATCTGAGATGAGAATCCAGGGTCAGTTTGAGTTGCACTCAGAAATGGCTGAGTTTGAAATTGCCTGCTGGTATTAACAACTTGATTGCTTGCCATTGGGCTACAGCCATCAGTGATGTGAGGTCCGATTGTCTTCCATATCCACCAATGTGAACAATGATACATCTTGATGCAAATATTGCCACAGCTTAAGGTAAATAAAGAGGGCTCTAGAATATAGACTAGGCAGAGAAAATGTTGACATGCTAGACTCTACAATGTGAATCTTGGAAGAAAATAGCTCATTTAAAACTGTACAAAAAAACTTTCTTTTTACTGTTTTTGAACTAATTATTTTTTCTGTTTTTCTTACTCTTTTTTCTATTTCCTTTTAATTTTTCCCTTTTCATTTTATGCTTCATAATATTTACTTTGTCTTCCTTTTTTCTATTTATCTTCACTTAGGAAGTAACTAAATATAGTATTTTGCCTCTGTTTCCAGATCTATTTTTTCCATATTAATTTAGGAGTGAAATAATAATAATAATTGTTATTATTTTATATTTAGGATGTATTTTGGGTGTACAGGGTCTCACTGCATACATCAGACTCTCGGTGATCCTTCTGTTTACAGCCTCCCAAGTGCTGGGATTATAGACACAGGCAACCACGCCCAGTCTCAAACAGATATCCCGTGAATAAATAATGCAGAAATAATGGGCAACAGAATTGACCAATGTGAGAGAAAATATCAGAATTACAAAATAAGGATATTTTCAAAGATCAATTACTAACAAGGACAGTATATGAAAAATGGGATAAACAGCTTCAAGAAGGTGCAAGGAAGAAAAATCTAAAATTAACTGGAAGAAAGGAAATCTCAGAAGACACCATAAATCACCCCAAACAGTATTAAAACAATAGTAAAAAGGTTCTGAAATATAGGAACAAAATTAAACATGCAGATATGTGATACATATAGAATCCTGAAATAGTGCCTATCAGAAGCAAAACTTTCCATGTCACATCATATAGTCAAACTCTCTGAAGTCCAACAGAGGAATAGAATCTTAAAAGCTGTTAGAACAATTTATTTATGAATGGAAGCTATCAAAGTTGCAACATATTACTCAACACAAACCTTTCAACTCATTGGGGCAGGAGAGATTGGAGGGAACCTTTAAAGCCCTAGAAGAAAATAACTCCCACCAATAATGTATACTACGAAGGATTCTTTTTTTCATTTTTTTCTTGGCACAGCAGAGGATTGAACTCAGGCCCTTGCACTTGCCATGGAAGCACTTATTCCACTGAGTCATCTCCCTGGCCCAGGATTCTTTCCAAATTGATGGAGAAATAATGTATTTTCATGAAAAAAGCACCTCAAGAAATTCATGATCACAAAATTAACACTACAAAATTTATTGAAGTATATCACTCAGTGGGGCATTGAGCTGAAAGTTCCAGAAAAGTCTAATAGAATGAGTACACCAAGCAGAGTATACAATTAGGCAGAAAAAAGAAAAAAAATGGAAATCAGCAACAGGAAAATAATGCAATGAGAGAATTGTCAATGCCTTTTATTAGTAACTCTTAAAGGTCCCAATTTCCCAATCAAAAGACATAGGTTTGCAAAATGGGACAAAGAAGCAAACACAACAATATGCAGAGTGCACAAAATGTACTTAATCTGAAAAGAAACACAGAAAATATAATTTTTTAAAAATGTAGTAGAGCAGCATTCCATGCAATGATAAGCTCAAAAAAAGAGAAAAAGAAAGAAAAATGTTGTCCTATTTTCAGACATGGTGGACTTCAAGCTAAAATTGAAGACATGAAGTTTACTGTACACTAATTAAAGGAATAATTCAACAAGAAGCGATAACAATTTTAAACATTATGCACTGAACACTGGCATGCTCAACTTTATTAAACATACACTGATGGATATGAAAAAAATCCTGTAAACATCAATACATTTATGATGGAAGAACTTAATAATTTAAAAACTGAACTCAATACATATCTAAAGAATGCTTTATCCAACACCAACAGGATGCATATTCTTCTCAGCAGCAGATGGGACTTTCTCTAAAATGCTAGCCTGTATGGCATGTTTATGTTAATGCAAGCAAATGCAAATTAGCTACATTTTTAAATGTTAAAAATATGGTAGACTGGTACAACCACTATGAAAATCATTGTGGAGACACCTCAAAAATCTAAGATTGAAAGGCCCATTCCAACCAGCTATTCCCCTTCTGTGCATCTTACCAAAAGAACTGAAAAAACATCATAGCACGGTGATATACGTACAATCAAGTTTTTATCAGCACTATTTGTCATAGCTAAATCTTAAAAATAATTGAAATGCCTATTGCCTGAGGAGAGGATGAAAAAGATGTGATATTTTTATACACTGGAGTATTAATGATCTATAAAGGAACATAAACTTAAGGCTTTTATAGGTAAATGATTGCAACTAGAGGTTATAATTACAAGTGAAATCAATCAGACACACATGTGTAAATATTGTATATAGTGCAAATGTAAATTATCCTACACATAATATGACATTATAGTGTGATGAAAATAGAAAACAGTAGTAAACCAAACTGCAGAAAATTTGCAATAACATGAAAATAAACCAGTGCTTCTTGAATAAGCAATGCATCACAGAAAAAAAAATCAAGGAAAAAATTAGACACTTCCTAGAATGAAATCATTTTACTATTTCAACATTGAAGAACATGTGGCTCACATAAGGAGTGCAGTCCTGAATGCTAAGTTTATAGGTTTGACTATGAATGTCAGAAGAAACAGTGTAAGTATAAATGAATAACCTAATGATACACCTCAATGTCCTACAAAAACAAAAGCAGTCCAAAGCTAGTATAAGGAAGGAAATTATACAGATCCAAATACAAAAAGTAAAACAGTTCACAAAATTGAAGAGGTGGTTCTTTGAAATAATAAACAGAAGAAAAATCCCTAGCCAATCATACCAGAGAGAGAGAGAGAGACAGAGAGAGAAAGAGAGAGAGAGAGAGAGAGAGAGAGAGACAGAGAGAGACAGAGAGAGACAGAGAGAGACAGAGAGGGAGAGAGAAAAACAAAGGAAGAACACAAATAAAATTAGAAATGAAAATGTCAAAAACACAATTAACTCTGGTGAAATTCAGATCATTGGTATTGTTTATGAGGCCTGTACTCTAATAAAATAGACAACTCAGAAGAAATGCATAGATTTCTAGATACATTTGAACTATCAAACTGAAACAAAATGACGTAAAAGCATGTATATTTCAACATCAGAGAAAAACACTAAATAATTAATTCAGAAAGAGTTAACTAAGAAAAACTCAGAACCTAAAATTTCTTTATCAAATTCTTTACAAACTTTAAGGCAGATCAAAAATAAATTACCTTGCCAGAAGGTATGACACATGGCATTAGTATTGCATGCCGGTAGTTGACATCACAAGAACTAGAGAGGCTGAGACAGGAGCATCACCACAAGTTCAAGGCCAACCTGAGCTGCAACAGTGAGTGCAAGGCCAGGCTGAACTAAACAGTGAGACCTTATTACAAAAATTATGGAGAGAGACAGAGAGAGAGAGAGAGAGAGAGAGAGAGAGAGAGAAAATCAATACTCCTCAAATGCTTTAGTGAAATAAAAAAAGGAGGAGTACTCCCAAAGTCATTCCCTAATTCCAAATCCAGAAAAATCAGCATTACCCTAGTTCCAAACCCAGAAAAGGAACCAATCACAACAGCAAACAAGAGGTGAATCTTTAATGAACATAGAACCAAAAACCTTCAGCAGCATACTGGCCAACAGCATCTAACCAATCATGAAAAGGATTACACCTCATGACCAAGTGCGATTCATTCCAGAGATATAGGATGGTTCAACATACACAAATCACTATTGTATATGCAATGTATTCCATAAATAAAAGAAAGATTCTCCATGTTGGACATTGATTTTAACTTTTATTTTACTATTTAATTTTTATTTATCTTTTTTGTGGCTGGCTTAACCCACTCTGGGGGTAGAGCACGTGGTGCAAGGGATCAAACCACAGTCCCTGTGGTAGCTTGAGCTTGCCTAATCAGGTGCTTTAGACCAATAAGCTGTCTTGTTGGCCCTGTACATTGAATTTTAAACTTGCTTTTCTCAGGTGCGAAGAAGTAACAACAGATTTTATTTGGCAGTCACTCTTCTTCAATTTGGATGTATCATACAATAAAGCAAAACTTGTTGGACAAGAGATGTAACCATCAGACTGAAAATCTGGACACTGAAAAAATAGAAGAAAATATTCTCTGGCCAGAGAGATGGCTCAGTGGAATAAGCACTTCCCTGGCAAGTGCAAGGGCCTGAGTGCAATCCCCAGTTCTGAAAAAAAAAAAAAAAAAAAAAAAAAGATTATGGGGCCACAGAGCAATGTGAATGATAATGGAGAGTGTGGCTAAGGAGAATCACCTGGTGTGAAAACATTCTCACAGGCTTTCACAGAGAGCAAACTGCTCAAGCAATGGTTGAAACTCATCCACATGGTTGACCCTGACAAAAGATCTACAAACTGTGGTACAGGGTTATAGTATAAATCCTGAGGGAATTTGACTGACCTTGTCAGATACAAAAGATACATTTCTTCTTATGCAGGTTTTACTTTAACCATCCAGCAGAAAAGTATAAAAACAAAATATATATCCCGCCGGCACCCGCCCAGCCCCTGAGATCAGCCAGAGACAGCGCGGCCTACTCCGCCATTCTCCTCCATCCCGCCCACGCCCGACCAGCCAGAGACCAGCCTGAGACAGTGGCTGACTCCAGCGGCCTCCTGATTCCGGTGCCAAGCTCGCCCAGCGAGAGCGAATTTACAGAACTCACCAGGCTTCCCAGATCAGTGAGAGTGTGGTGAGTCTGAGGGAGAGCCTTTGGCTTCTTCCCACGGACACTACGCGGATACCTGTCCCCAAGCCCCCCAAGCCAGTGACTGGCCTGAAACCTCAGGACGCACTGACCAACACCTCCCCGCATCCCCTGACCTAAAGCCCACAGATTGAGTGGGAATTTCCCCGAATCTCTGGGCATCAAAGGTCAGTGAGTGTAGAACCTCAGGCCCATCGTGCCTGAGATACATTTCCCAGGGATTAAGCTGCCTATCACCTCCCATGGCCCGGTGACAGCTCAGGCACACTGTGCCAGAGAAACATTTCCAGGTGATTACTGGTCCCACCCCACAGCCCCAGACGCAGTGCAGGTCGGCCTGGAGTGAGAACTCCAAGCCTGCCACACCTGAGGGACATTTCTCAGCAATCCACGGTCGCACGCTATGGACCGAAACCCAGCACAGCCTGGCCTGTGAGTGAGGGCTCCAGGCCCACTGCACCAGAGGGACCTCTCCCAGCCTCCTTGGGTTATGGCCTGTAGACCCGGACCCAGCACAAGCTGGCCAGCTCAGTACAGCCTACTCAGTGAATAAGATCATCCACTATCCTTTTCTTGTGAGCCAAGAAAACCCACCAAAGTCCAGGCCCACTCACCTGGGGAACGCCCTGCCTGACACAGGAGGGGTGACCCCGGGAACCAACATAGGGAAACCAAAAGAGCTGCAGCAAAAAAGGAACTGAACACAACAGCTAGACCCAGGATAGGCATACCTGGAAAATCTCAAACTTAATAGACTGCCACCCGAATCTCATAACAAGCTAAGGTTATAGCTGCACCAAAGCTCAACACCAAAGGTCAAAGATCAGTGCTATACAAAATGACAAAGAGAAGGGGAAAAATGCAATCCCAGACCTCGAGTCTATCAGGAAGGGCAGAGGACACTACCTCAGCTGCAATGAATGACCTAACACATACAGCACCAAAGAAACAACAGCAGAAAGCTATAGAGGAAATAAAACGAGAAGTAATTCCCCAATTTAAAAAAGAAATATTTCAATACATAGAATCTGCAATAAAGAATGAATTCCAGAAACATTGGGTGGAAAAACGATGCTCAACCAGAACAAGTGCAGAGAGCACTATTCCAACTGATATATATGAATCAACAGCATCTGAAGCAAAGAAACAACAGAAAGATCATGAGGAACTCAAAGCAGAAATAAGTTCTGAAATCAAAAAAGTACTTTTTTGAAGTCATACAATCTGAAATACCGACACAAGTCCAGAAATATACAGAGGAAATCCAACTTGGAAGAAACACAGCAGAAAAAGAATTAATAACTACCTTTAAAGAAGACATGGATAAAAAATTGAGGAGATCAGAAATATGATGGATTCCTTGAATGAGCAATGCAGAAAGAAACAGAACACAAAAACACAGGCAAAGAGATATAGAAGAACTAAAAATAGCAATCACGAGTCTGCAAAACTGAGTGAAAGCGAAGACAGAGTTTCAGATCTTGAAGATGCCAGAGCAGCTAGTGAAAAGGTGAGAAAGGATCTCTTAAGAACAAAAATGCAGGAAAAAATAATCCATCACCTGCAGGACGACACCAGAATGAACAATGTGAGAATAATTGGTTTCAACAAGAATGAAGGAGTCAATACAAATGACATAAAAAGAATTTAGGAAGAAATAATAGCAGAAAACCTCGCAAATATGAGGAAACAGTCCAAAATTCAGGTCACCGAAGCATACAGAACACCAAATAACTTCAACCTAAGTAGAAACACACCAAGACATATAATAGTTAAGATCGCAGAAATCCAACACAAAAATAATATACTGAAAGCTGCTAGAGAGAAGAAGGAGCTCACATTCAAGGAAAACCCATCAGAATTACAGCCGACTTCTCTACACAAAAAATGAAGGCAAGGAGAGCATGGAACAGAGTTCTTCAAGTCCTACACGAAAAAAATTCCAGCCCAGACTACTATACCCTGCAAAACTCTCTTTCAAGTTTGATGGAGAAGTGAAATACTTCCACGACAAAGAACAACTAAAGAATTTCATGATGACAAAGCCATCCCTCCACAGGCTGCTGAAAGAGGTTCTAGAGAGAGACCACAACGACCAGAACTCCATGCAAGAGGATGGAAAGAAACCACTAAACAGGACAGTCAATTAAACACAGGTTACAAAGGAGTAAACAATACCAGCTAAATATCATGACAAACATAAGTCAGCACATTTCAATTGTAACCATCAATGTAAACGGACTCAATTCTCCAATTAAGAGAAATAGACTGGCACAGTGGATTAGGAAACAAAATCCAACAATATGCTGTATACAAGAAACACACTTAACACAAAAAGATATTCATAGGCTCAAAGTCAAAGGATGGAAAACAATACTGCATGCCCCAGCACCTCAGAAAAAAGCAAGAGTAGCAATTCTGCTCTCAGACAGTCTCAACTTCAAACCAAGAATGATCAAACGACACAAAGAAGGCCACTATATATTGGTCAGGGGAAAAATTCAAGAGCAAGAAGTAACACTCATAAATATCTATGCACCAAACACAGGAGGACCCAACTATGTAAGACAAATCTTAAGGGACATGGAAAACTCAATGTCTAAGAACACAATCTTAACAGGAGATCTTAACACACCCTTATCTCAAAAAGATAGGTCAACCGGACAAAAAATTAGCAAAGAAGTAGCAGAACTAAAAAAGATCTTGGAACAAATGGACCTGATGGACATATACAGAGTGTTCCACCCAACCACAGCTGAATACACATTTTTTTCAGCTACACATGGGTCATTTTCCAAAATAGACCACATACTAGTCCTGAGGTCAAGACTAAGTATATGCAAAAAAAGAGAAATTATCCCATGCATACTATCTGACCACAATGCAATGAAATAGGAAATAAATGACAAAAGAAACCAGAAAAACCCACTAAATTCATGGAAACTAAACAACACCCTACTCAGCAATCAATGGGTCGTAGAAGAAATTCAGCAAGAAATTCAGCAATATCTACAATTCAATGAAAATTCAAGTACAACTTACCGGAATTTATGGGATGCAATGAAAGCAATTCTTAGAGGGAAAATAATAGCTACAAACTCACACATTAGGAAAACGGAAAGGGAACAAATTAGCACCTTAATGTTGCACCTCCGACAACTAGAAAAAGAAGAGCAAACAAAACCCAGAGCGCAAAGATGGGAAGAAATCATAAAGATTAGAGCAGAAATTAACTCAATTGAGATGACAAAAACAGTTCAAAGAATCCACAAAACAAAAAGCTGGTTCTTTCAAAAACTAAATAAAATTGATAAGCCTCTTGCCAACCTCATCAAAAAGAGGCAAAAGAAAATTCAAGTACAAGCGATAAGGAATGAAAAGGGTGAAATCACCACAGACCCACTGGAAATTCACAAGATTATTAATAGTTACTTCGAGAATCTTTACGCTCACAGAATAGAAGAAACAGAAGAAATGGACAGATTCCTCGAAAGGTACAAATTACCAAAACTGAATCAAGAAGATATTACAACTCTCAATAAGCCGATAACAGCCAACAAAATTCGAAATGTAATAAAAAGCCTACCGACAAAGAAAAGTCCAGGGCCTGATGGATTCACAGCTGAATTCTACAAGAAATTTATGGAAGATATAATCCCCACACTCCACAAACTCTTCCATGAAGTCGAAAAGGAAAAAGTCCACCCAAAATCATTTCTGGAGGCAAGTATAATACTCATTCCAAAACCAGGTAAAGACGCAACCAAAAGGAGAACTACAGGCCAATCTCCCTCATGAACATAGAGGCAAAAATACTCAATAAAATCCTGGCAAATAGAATACAGCAAATCATCAAGAAGATCATACACCATGGCCAGGTAGGATTCATCCCAGGGATGCAAGGATGGTTCAATATTCGAAAATCTATAAATGTAATACACTATATTAATAGACTGAAATCCAAAAACCACATGATCATCTCAATTGATGCAGAGAAAGCCTTTGACAAAGTCCAACACTCATTCATGTTCAAGGTCCTACAGAAAATTGGAATAGATGGACTCTATCTTAAC
>PVKA01013247.1:0-55516 GCA_004027165.1 Ctenomys sociabilis | reverse complement strand
TCATTTTCCACTTCAGTAGAATGAAGAGCACAAAGAGAATGGTCACACTTCTCCTCTTACAAACTCTTGTATGCCTGTCCCCAAGAATTCCTGGCACATTAAATATGTGTGAGGGAAGCGATTAGCAGTTTGCTTGTGTGATGAGTGCTCTCCATTGTCCTCCATCTGAGTTCACGCTGTCCTTGTGCCCCATTGCTGGACATCTCAGGAGGTGAACCTCTAGCTCTTCGGCCAGGTTCCATCGTGTTGTGTGTTTCTCTTTAGATTTTGGTAGTGAGAGATACCCGTGGAAGGTTGAAGGATAGTAGAAGTGAGAGGTGATCAAGGTACTTACCTCTTCCCAACCCACTTTCTGTATAGTTTTAGCAGTAGCTCTATACTTCCATGGGCAAAGTTATTATTTACAAGTTTCTAGCCCATTATCAGGCCTGGTAATAGCTTTCTGATGTTCTCAGATTGGATTGCTTACAATGACTGCAGACCTGTCCCCAGAGTACCTAGGAAAATGGTAACTGCTCAGTCCAGAAGCAGAGCAAGAGGACAAATGATACAGCTCCAGTCTGAGGTGGAAGGCCCGAACAAGCCCCCTGGAGATCCCTTGATGCAAATCTGCATTCATGGGGTGAAGGATCTGCCTGCAGTCAAATATTCAAAGGTGACAGAAAAAAAAAGCAGTACTTCCATTCAAGAAGCGTTGACTATGTGTGTGTGCAAGCTTCTCTCTTCTCTCTTCTGCTGCTCTTTCATTCAGTCCTGGCACACACATATTGGTTGGTGCTATACACAGTTTACTAATGTGTGTGCCAGTCATCTCTGGAAACATCCTCACTGATACACCCAGAAACGTGCATTGCCATTCTCTAAGCAGCTCTCAATCCAGTCAAGCTGGCAATCACAGTTAGCATCAGAGCTAGTCTTTCATGCTGCTTCTACTTGCTGCTGTGACCTGGACTGATGGTGCGACAGGCCAGAGGCTGCCAAGATCAGGGCAGCTGATGCTTGGGCTCACATAACTTACTCAAGGCCAAACACACACACACACAAAATAGTGGAGCCAAGTTTCAAACTCAGAGATTATGAGGCAATTAAGAGAAATTGTTATTCTAAAAGTCCGAGGACAGGCAACTTAAGAAGAAAGGAACAAAACATGACCAAGTTAGCGAAGACTCAAGGCAAGAGAAGGACCCATAAACATTGATTAGATATTTCTTTTAAAAGTAACCAATGAAAAGTACTCAGTAAAGAGCAAATGTCAGCAGTGTGAGAGTGAATGAAAAATGAATAGAAATGCCTGAGGTTAGAAAGCCTTTTTGATAATTCTGAACATAATGGAAAAAAGTGTCAGCTAGAAAGTAATACCACATGAGGAGATATTATTTAGAGCATAATTCACCAAGAACCATTTGTTTTATAGCTACAGATTTCCACACACTATACAATATTATTTTCTATTAAATTTAAGTACATGCATAACAGTAAATGTTTCCTTATGTGCATAACGACACTAACTGGGACACTCAGTTCACTGGTGATGCGCCGTTATTCAGAATAATTTTTCTTAACTAGAATTGGCGAGCTCTTTTGATCTGGCTTTGGTGGCCTGCTGTATTTGTGTCTTTCTTTGCCACCTTTTTATATCTTTGACTGCGAGGAGATTTGAGGATTCTGGGCTCAAAATTTAGAAGCAGGATTATTTTATTGTTGAGCATCAGAAACATTAAGATTTTCAGGAAACCAAGTAAAGATCTACACCAGGCCTGCCTTAAAAACTATGCCTGTGGGCTGGTCTGCATGCAGTGGTGCAGTGGTGTTTGTGGCTACAAACTGCTCCTGCACAGTCAAAGGAAAGAGCAAGGGCTCTGCGTCAAATAGTGGCCGCAGGAGTGCAGTGCTGTGTCTCAGTGGGCTCTCCCGCTCATGAGGAGAGTAGAACCCCTTGTTGGTGCATTTGGCAGAAGGCATGTGCCTTTCCTTTTCAGGACTGTTTAAACTACATTATTTAAATGAGTACATGTAGATTCTGCATGCGGTTTCTTTTCCAGTGTTAGCAGCTAATTCTCTCTGAATGATGGATTTTCCATGTATCCCCTCAATGAGAGTATATCAAAGGTATATGTCTTGCCAGATGCCTGGGAGAATATGAAGATGAATTAGATGCATTTTCTACCTTTGGGGAGTGCAGTCCAGTGGTGAAGAAGAGAACAGTGACTCCATTACTACACTAATGTTGATGAATGCCTCAGAGGCTGCTTAGCGCTTGGAAGGCAGGCGTAAAGAGTGATTCCTGACAGGATGGCCTTTTCCAAAAGCTCATAGTTCTGTTCTTTGATTGTGTTAACTAGATACTTCAAATCAAAGATTTTCTTGAGAGCCTGAATTAATTGTGAAAAATAACCAATTTTCTTCAACAACTCTCAGCTCCAAACTCATCATGGTCTTGAGAAATATTTCAGTGTCATCCAGCATTGATCTGCCATTGCTATATTCACAGGGCTGCCCATACTTTACTGAGGATGTATCTGTCTTGGTTGTGGTGGTGATAGGTATCTATAGCCTCCTTCTCTTACATTGATATTCACTACATATATGGCCCAGGAGAAGGGGGTCATCATGAATGTGACAGGGAAGAAAGGGGACCAGCACATATCGGCTAATTTAACTTTACCTAATTATGAAAAACTACAGATTTAACTACAGATGAAAAGGGTAAAAAGATTTGGTGTTTCCAGTTTTCGTTAGTCTCAGTTCAGTAGAAAATAGCATTTCAGGATTTCAGGTGCCAGAGGGGAATTGTTGTTCATTTGATGATTTTTATAAATGCCAAATATTAAAGTTACTGTAATTTTATTATAGGATGTATGTATGTAGATGTATGTTTAGGCTAGCTAACCTACTAATTAACAGTGTATCACATATTAGGAGAAAATATAAAGTATCCTATTTAAATTTATTTAAATACACAAGAAAAAATAAAACTTTAAAATTCTATTACAAAAGGGACTTTGTTTCCTAATATAGAAAACATAATTGAGGCAGATATTGATTCATTCCATCAAATAAATCCAACATTTTTTAGCCACACACATAAATGAAATTGTGCTTTCCAAAGTTTATTACATACTTAATGTTTTTGTTTCAACTGTTCTTGTAAATGAGGACACGATCTAAGATCAGAGAAAATTTTAAGTATTTGAGGTTGACTTTAGATTTACACCCCAAAACTTTTTTTTTTCACTTATTAAGATATGAGTTAAGATCTTAAGGTGAACCCCTGATGTCTTCCTAGACTTCCTGTGGATGATCAGGCTGGTTATCTTTACCTTATCTGTTCATGACACTCAAACCTGTGCTAGGAGTTTAAGAGGAACAAAAGGTAGTTCTCTCAAAGATTTACCTCCAGAGAAAAGAAAGGGAAGCATAAAAGCCCAGGAGTAACAATGCTGTTACGTGCCAAACCACCAAATAAAATCTTACTCAACAATTGCTTGCTGGGAACTTCTATGACTCCAGCACTTTAAAGGATACCTTGGTGTGGGTCCTCAAAAACTCATCCTCCACAGGGAGAAGGCAAAAATAACCATAGTACGAAATATTGAGTACTATGAGCATAGAAGGCAAGAATGACTAAATCAGTTTGGAAGTTGGAGGAAGCTTTGCAGCATGAGTGATATCTGAGCTGGGTGTTGAAGGATGAGTATACACTTATTTATAACCTACTCTTTCCAAAAGGATTCAAGGTGCCTTGCAGGATTTGGCTAGATGGCAGGGGAGCTGAACAGCAGCATTTGAGGCACAGAAAGTGCCAATGAACAGAGGTGTGAGAAGGCACAATGTGCTTAGGACGTAGACTGTTCCGAGGATGCACAGAGCATGCGCGTGAGCTGAGGAAGGCAAGGGGACATCAGCTTTTATCTGTTCTATTTTCTAGCAATGGTTTTCTTTTTTTAAAATAATTTTATTGAGAAACTAATAGCAATGAGATAGTTTCAAAACCAATTAGTAGGACAGTTTCAATAATTAATACGTTGCATATTGTCTTAGTGGTTATTCGTTGTACAAGATACAGACATGATATTCTGTCCACAAACACTATTAAAACGAATCTTTCTATTTATTGAATTAAGAGAAAGTAGCTGTGGATCTCTCCTAACTGTTTTGCGTATACGGATACAAAATGGTTGTTCATTTGTACCCATGTTTTTGTTTAGTTTTGTTAGAGAAGGTATTCCATTGTCATTTAAATATTGCAGTTGCATGAATTCAGCAAAATATTCCAAAATAACTATGGTTTTCAAACTTCGGCATGCAGAGGAATCTCCCAGGGAGCTTTTAAAATCAAAGTTCATTTGGCCTCATCCCCAGAGATTTTGAGTCTCAGGATCTAATTTTGATTGTTAGAGGTGGACAGGCAAGATTTTACCTTTCTCACTAGTTCCACAGCAATACTGGTATAGCTGCTCTTGAGGTCAGACTTTAATTCCAGATTTCTGGATTTTGTTTCATGTTCACTTAGAAATCCTAGAATGTTTATAGTTTCAGAAGGAACAGATTTGGATTTAGGAAGTTTAAAACGAACTATCACAGGACAAAACCATTTGGTAGATTATTACATATGTCTAAGAAACAGAGTACATGAGACTAAACTCATTTGTGAAAAAAAAATCAAATGGACTTGAAAACATCTAAAGAATTAGTATTATTTGCAATTACTGACTATAGATAACAAGTGATATTCAGCATGTTAAAATTATGTTCCAAGGATGGGGACATACCTCAAAGGCAGAATACTGACTTTCATGTGCAAAGCCCTGGGTTTGATCCCCAGTACTTAAAAAAAAAAAAAAAAAAAAAAAACCCTGTGATTCATAATGTAGATGAAATGCTTATGTATGCAAAGAATCTTACTCTGCCAAAACCTTAACCATGGGCTCTCACAAGTCATACAAAGTTTCTGATCATTTTCTTGTGAGTATTGTGGGTTAGGCCTTCACAATTGAAGAAGCAGATGGTGTGGTCATAGTCATTCAGCAGTCAGCCCTCAAAAATGTGTGATGTGGGGCCTGCTTAGGTCAGAGCAAGCCTGGCTGGCGAAACACCTCCTAGGCTGTTGCTTGCGGTTGTGCTTCTCCACATATCAGAGCCTTGGTGTTGTGTAAATTTGCAGAGAGATGTACAAGAAATGTCTTCTAGATTGGTGAGGAAATTAATTATTAGTACTTGTTTAGAGTACAAGGCAACTTGCAGGCTAGAACACCAAACACATGGCCAATGCCCCTGCGATACTGGTTTCATTGGTGTCCAAAAGAAAACAGAAAAAGCAAGAAACTTTCTTTGGAAAGTTACATGCGTATCCTAATTCCAGTCCATCCATATCAAAAGCTACTCCTGTCTCAGTGAGCACTGGCAAGCCTGGGTGGTGCATGACCCTGTCGTGCTGCAGTTCTGTGGATGGCCTCAGCACCTGGCCAGAGCCCAGTGGACAGCTATGCTGGGCCCCACTACAAGCCAGAACTGCTTTGGGTAAGGCTTAGAGGACAGTTCTCACTGTCCTTTTTTAAATTAAATTAAATTTTATTATTTCATTTTGCAAAGTAAATACAAAAGCAAGAACAAATATCAGAATCAAGAACAGGAACAGGGTAACATACAACAATGCATACATTACAGATTTTCAGAACAAGAATAGCTGATTAACTGTGGTTGATAAATTATCTATTTTTGTCATCAAATCTGCTGCTCAGATTACCAGATATAGTTACATAAGATCAGACATATGATTACACATTGTCACTTCGTTTGTTTTGTCTTTTTAAGAAAAATTTTAAAAGTATAATAAGAATTGATATGACATTAGAAATGGTACACATTTAGAAGACAAAGTTGACAAGTATTCAAGCATGATTTTTGTATTAGCATCTACTGTCTTTGATGTAGTTGCTTAGATTGTAGATATCAGCATATAGCTAGTCAAGGTGAAAATTCTACACATTAGCTTCTACACAAGAAGTGATGGGAAATTTTTAGTACAATCACCTCAGCCACTCCCTATATATACTTGTATGTTTTTTCTCCTATCTTCACTGTTTAATCCTTAAGTTCCATTTCTTTCTGTTCTACTAAAAGCTGTGGTATTTTTATACAATGGAGTATTACTCGGCTATAAAGACAAACTTGAAGCCTTCATAGGTAAATAGATGCAACTAGAGGCTGTACTTATAGGTGAAATAAATCAGACCCACATGTCTAAATATGATATAGTCTCCTTAGTGTAAGAACCCAAAAGAAGAAATAGAACCTGAAAGTTATACTTGCCATAACTTGTATTGGTTGTGTTTGTTCCAGATACAGTATTCTTTTTTTTTAAAGACACATTTATTCAGCATCATGATCAGACTATTACATTTAGCAATCAACAGCATGAGTCCAAAAAAAGTTCTATATTAAAACCCTTTGTTGGAATGCTTTACACTTTCCACAGAACAGAAACTATAATAACCTGTTATACAATTAGTCACAAATACAGTCCTCGAATTTTTTGCCCATACACATGAGTATTGTCTAAAAGATGTCTTCTTTGTAGCAGCGAGGCCCTGCCACCACTAGGCTTGGCTGAGTTCACAAATCTGTTGTAACCTGTAGCTCCCCTGTCACTTCTCTGGCTCTCCTCTCCTGCTAAGCTTTGTTTCCTGGAAGTGGTTAAAACCTTCTGCCACTGCCATCGCTACTGCTGCTGCTGGAGCCACCATGGCCACCTTGATTTCGTGGTTTGGTAAAACATTGGCCTCCACCACCACAGGACCCAGAGCTTTTGCCACCAAAGTTTCTGCCCCTCATGGGTCCAAAATTTGAAGATTGACTGTTGTAATTGCCAAATTCATTATAGCTTCCACCATCTCCGTAATTGCTTCCATCATTACCAAATCCATTGTAGCTATCTCCACTGCCACCATATCCACCCCCACCACGGCTGCCACCAAAGCCACCTCGACCACTGAAGTTTCTGCCATGACTGAAACTGTCATTGGCACCAAAACCACCTCCACGATCACCACCAAAATTTCCAGAACCACTTCAACCTCTTTGGCCAGATGAAGCATGAGCCATCTCCTGCTTGGACAGGGCTTTCCTCACTTCACAGTTGTGGCTGTTCACAGTGTGGTATTTCTGAGTGACAATCTTATCCACAGAGCCATGGTCATCAAAGGTTACAAAAGCAAAGCCCCTCTTTTTTCCCCTGCCACAGTCTGCCATAATTTCAATCACTTCGATTTTCCCATATTGCTCAAAATAATCTCGTAGGTGATGTTCTTCAGTATCCTCTTTAATGCCACCAACAAAGATCTTCTTCACCATTAAGTGGGCACCTGATCTTTGAAAATCTTCTCTTGAGATAGTTCTCTTTGGTTCCACAGCTCTTTCATCCATCGACTTTGTATGGTCTTGCACTTATGGCTGCATCCACCTCCTCCACAGTGGCATAAATGACAAAGCCAAAGCCCCTGGAACACTCAATGTTCAGGTCTCTCATTACCACAGTCTGTGAGTGTTCTCCATTGCTCAGAATGGTTCTTCGGACTCTAATCAGCTGTTTCAAAGCTTAGCCCTCTGATGAAGAGCTTCCGTAGCTGCTCGGGCTCCTTGGGAGACTCTGATTTAGACATGACAACAATCAGAAGAGAAACTGACAATGCTTCCTCCATGGTGTCCACCAGCAGAAAGCCACAATATTCTTTTTAGTAAGAATAGGAGCCTCTACCAACAAACACAGTCCTTGTTAGTGCGCAGAATTTTATTTTTATTTTCTAATGTATTTTAAAAGTACAGGGTCTCACTGCACAGATCAGACTCATAGTGATCCTAAGCACTAGGATTACAAGTGCTAAGTTTCAATTGCCTTCTCAGCATGCCCCAGGGGTGGGGCCAGCACTGAATGCTGCGGATCAAGCCCCAGATCCTGCATCTGCCTAAGCAGCCACTTTAGTCTGCTCAGGTATCTGGCCGGCCCTAGTATACAGAATTTTATAGAGACGACATGAAGTATTGAATATTGAGAGTGGACAAAGCCACAGAAATGGAAAGAAGAGTATACGTGATCAGTTCAATCCTAATAATGTTAACTGCATAATAACCTGCAGAGAAATTCTGATATGAGCTTCAATTCTTTCTCTAGCATCTTCTGAGTTTGCAACCAAATGTGCCTAAGGAGCAATTTCTGATCTTTTCTCTTTTCTTTGAAAGAAGTTTCTTCTCAAGGTGTCCAGCTTCTAAGACCTGTCTGATGTTTTATACTGTCCTTGCCTCTTGCTGTTGAAGGCTGCTGAAATGGTCATCTTTATACAAATCCTTTATAAAATTGTTTTTATAATTCTTTACTTTTTCCATCAATATGATCTTTGCCCATGGTATTTATAAGGAGGGTGGTTCCTCCAATCATCATTCATAAGTAGTGATAATGCATGGAGTTTTTTTCTGTTTCTGCGGAATGCTCCCTCTCACCTTCTGTGTCTCTTGAGTGTTCTGTCCAATGGCAGTGATTCAGTGGGTATGGGATGAGGCTGGGGGAGAGAGTAGATGCTATATTTTCTTCATTGTAACTGGAATAATAAATTTTATATTGTGTGTAAGGTGAAAACAAATTTATTTCTTGGACAGAAATAATATCCTCCATTTGTAACAACATTAAGCTTAGGACTGGTGAGATACTCAGAGGAATGAGTATCTTTGGTAAGTGCAAGGATCATGGTTCAATCTCTGATCCTTCATGGCTTACCAACATTGCTCCTGGGACCTGCATGCTGAGCCAGTGACAGGGTCTAGGTGCAGTGGTACATGCCTATAAACCCAGCACTGGGGAGGCCGCAAACAGGAGGATCACCACAATTCTTACCTGTATAGTGAGACCCTGTACCAAATATACAGATTTTTAAAAAATTAAGCTTAATCTGTGGTGACAACTTTTGAGAAACTTTCTGATTTTTCACTATTCCATGCTCACAATCGGTGTAGAAACACAAGTTTAATCATCATTTGAACTAGAGGGAATTAATCTATTATTTGTTTCCCTTACCATTTGAATTGTGAGCCAAGTCAGAGAGACATGTAGCCAAAGAAATGAAGATGGAAACATTATTACTGCTTCTGAGAGAGTGGATGGAAAATGTGCTTTAGGATAAGAGCCAAATAGGAACTCTGCGCTGCAGGCCCAGTCCTTTGAACAGCCCACTGAAGGAAGGTCTGGGCCTGCATGTCATGCCCATTAACCTAGACCAATGGCCACCACCCAACAGGTCATTCATTTCGCCAGTGTGAAGGAGAGAGAGGGTAGAGGACAAGAAACCATGACAAGAACTTCTGTACCTCATGAAAATTAGAAGACAAATTAGTCAAGTGGGACATCTTTTTAAAGACAGTGATAAGAAAACAAACAATGACTAACCATGACTGGGTCCCACCATGGTTCTGAACTACAGAAATACAAGTTTCTTCTTTGAACTGTAATGCTAGGAACAAAAGAGAACTTAAAATCCCAAGAGAATGCTTGTTCTTCAGGCTCTGAAAGAAGAGGATGAATGGTGTAATCAGATGTATAACATCAACTCTATTTATGATGTATGTAGTTATAGAAAGGCCTAATTAAAGCTTTTTAAAGTTGTCACATATTGTTAACTTCTTCCAATCTATTCCTTCATCCGGGCATTAGCAGGAGAGTTAAAGTGAGAATCCTGGCCACCTTGCTAGGGACGCCATTGGAGTTGGAGGAAGCCATGCAGATATACTGTCACAGTGGGAAGACAGCTTAGAAGGGTATGTGCAGTTCTAAAGTCACTTGTTTAAAATAAACTGTTTTCTCTCCACTTTGTCCTTTCTGAGCCGAGACCCTGACATGGCAGGGACCTGTAATACAGGGACCCTTACTACCTTAATGGAACAGAAAGCCCTGCCTCTCAGCTGAGCCTGAGATGAAAGAAGAAAGTTTATTTAGGTGACTATGGTCTTAAACCATTTTTCTTCTTTTATATATTCTTAGCATTTATATTATAAAATACTAATATTTATGCATCCTTTAACAGAAATTCATTCTAAAATAGTAGAAAGAAAGCTGTACAATTAGCTAGAGAAGTGGATTGAAATGGTGGTCTCCAAAAGATGCTTACATAGAAGACCTATTAATGTGAAATTATTTGTGAGCAAAAGTCTTTGCAGACAATAATGAAGACAAGGACCTCCAACTATTAGTTAAGCAGTTAAACCTTGGTACCAGACTGCTTTCAAACTTGTCAAATTTGTTTGGTACTTGACATACAAGCTAGAACTTGGAGTCGATTGGTTTGTGACTCACTACCTTTTCCAGCTGAAATAATTTGCTTAGTACTTGCCCTTTTTTAATTTATTTGTTACAGGGTCTCACTACATAGCTCAGACTCCTAGTGATCCTCCTGTTTTCAGCCTCCCCAGAGCTGGGATTACAGGCAGTAATCCCTGGGCTCCTGGGGGCTGGCTCAGCATGCCTGGGGGGTGGGGCCAGCGCAACATGTGGTTTAAGCATCAGACCTGATACCTGTGCTTGCCAGATGGGGGTTTAGTCCACAGAGCTATCTTGCCAGCCCACTTTCCCTTTTTTATTACTTTTTTAAATTTTGATATTCCTCTTGCCTTTTGAAACCATTAATGGCAAGTACCACTGCATGACTACATTGGATTTTTAACCAGGTGATCCCTAAATCCAACAACACACATTATTTTAAAAAGAAATGGGCCATTGTAGATTCCTGTGCTAGCTCACTCTGTGTTTCTGAGGTGCAGAGCACCCTTTCATCTTTACTTTTACCCTCTTTTCCTATTTTTTCATCCTAATCTTACTCTGAAGAGTGTCTCTTCAATGCTTTAATTTTACATTTTTGAATAAACTTTGCCACAGCTGACACACACACACATACAGAAAGAGAGAGAGAGAGAGAGAGAGAGAGAGAGAGAGAGAATAATGAAGAGAAAAAGACAGAAGGAAAGTCATATTCAAATGATATATCTACAAACGAGCAAATTCATAGAGCTACCAGAAGATGAACACTGTGCATTCTACACTACAGAGAGTTCAGAGAAAGAATGACCTTCAATTTTAGATGTCTGAACTTCAAAACTGAGAAACACAGCTTTAGCCATACATTTTATTCTAATTTGATGAGGCAGCCCTAGGGAGCTAGTAGAGCTACCTAATAAAAGTTGATAATTAAGATGAAGAAACTGGACATTCAGATATGAAAGGAATAATTTGTTTTACTATGAAATACTAGCAAGGATAGAATACCAATGTAATGTGTAGACTCAGAGTACAGGTAAAAATACAGGGACATAGTCCTAGTTCTAATGGTTTCATCGTCTCTTTGAGAAATAGAGCTATACATGGAAAACACTGAGTCACTGAAAAAAGAAAAAGAATTTTATGTAAGACTGTAAGCTATTTAGGGATGAGAATATCACCCATTGAATTCTTGGAAAAATGAGTCTGATCACCTAAAAAAATCAGAAATATGAGGAATGATAAAAATATATGGTGAACATTTTAATTTTAAAAACGTATTAAATTTTAAAACTGTCAAAAATGTAAATTTACAAAAATATATCCTCTCCTTCCCTTATCCCATCTGTCTTGCCACTTTCTGAGGAAGTTCTGGCCATCTTTTTCCTATGTCATTGTGGAAAATCAAAAAATGGCTACTAAGTACTATCCAATAGAAAGACAAACTTGTAAACACATTAGGAACATCCTCTGTTGTCATCCACCCTTTTCACTGGATTTGTCACGGGGCAACTTCTCGCTCTTCCCTAAAGTCACAATGACCATGAAAAGTAAACATCTTTATTCTGTTTGGGACATCAAGGCCACCACAACAGTACAAATTAAAACATGAAACAGGACTTCCAGAGCTGCTTCAGAAAGGGGCCAGAGTGACAGAAAAACTGCTCAAAGGCAGAAGTATTTCGAGGAGGATTAATGGAAAGATGCCCTTTTGCATAAAAAAATAGTTTTTTAAAACTATACATTCACTGTGCTTTTGTACCACATCTCATATAATTTGTCCCTCATGATAATTTCCACTGGTGAAATTGACTAAAACTTTAATTTTTAAAAAGGTTGTTTGTATTTATAAAACAAGTCACTCTATAAAAATTTCTTCAAATAAAATATTCAATTATTTCAGTACACAACCTCAGTTCACCAGTGCTTCCATTTGGGAACAATGTGGTTCCCAAACAAATGTGCTCCACAGAATTTTGCTCTTGTCCACCAACTCTGCATCAAGCACTGAGTGTGATCAATGTCACCTTCCCCCAAACCATGGAACAAATTAAGTTGGCAAACTGAGATTTCAGTGTATTTAGTTACATGCTTATTAACCACTATTGATGACAAAAACACACTAGAAAGAATCTGAAAGCATAATGGTAAAAATTAATTATAATGAAGTAGCATTTTAATGTCAAAATAGAGACTATCTCAAAGGGGCAAATATTTCGTGTGCATTTTAGTAATATCTGTCACATTAAGAGCTAAATTCCAGTAAATCATCTGAACACTTTTAACATGATACTTAGTAATTTTTCTTTTTGAAAAATTGATCTCTTCAATGTCTTCAATAACCGGGTGGCTGGGTGTGGGGGACAGCCAGATAGCTCAGCCGACTAAAGCGCCTGCTTAGGCAGATTCAGGGACAGGGTTTCATTCCTGGTGTGTCGTGCTGGCCCTGCCCCCAGGGTACCTTGAGATGTGAGACTGGGCATAGTGGTGCGTGCCTTTCAGTGCTTGGGGGGCTGAAAAATATGAGGATCACTAGGAGTCTGAGCTTGGATTGAATGAATGAACACATAGTAAATAATTGTAAAAAATAATATTGCTTTGCACAAAATCTACTTTAGTGTTGAAAATAATATGGTTTGATATTTTTCACTTTGCATGTAAAATGCCCCAATTAATCTCCTTTTTCAATAAGAAATTAAAATTATTACAGATTTGGATTTCTTTTTCTATATCTTTGTTGCTATATAAGCAAATTAATGAAATGGCATTCCCTTTACCCTGAATTACTCCCTTAATTCAGAGTCAGTCAGAAAATCTAATGAGAGTCTATAATCTCACCACTGGGGAGGCTGAGACAGGAAGATTGTTACAAGTTCAAAACCAGCCTGTATGGTCCATAAAGTTTAATTTAAAACCGAAGGTCCTTATTGGATTTTATTATTGTGGACAGGGGTGAGAAATAGCCTCCTGTATTACTTAGGACAAATTCCTACAGGACAGTCCATGTACTTTCTGGTAATGCTGCAGTCATACAGAAGGTAGAGTTACAGTTCTGATCATATGCAGTCCAAAGTCACTGTAAGTGAACCCAAGCATGCTATGCTGCCCTTGCCCCTGGGGCATGCTGAGACAGATACTGAGACTGGGTGTGGCACGTGCCTTTAATCCCAGGGCTTGGGCCGCTAAAAACAGGAGGCTCACTGTGAGTCCAATCCGTGTAGTGAGACCCTGTAGACCCTTTACTAAAAATACATTAAAAAAGTCATTGTAAGGAAGAACCATCTACAGTCATGTCAAGAAACTATATTCCCAATGAAAAAGACAACCTGAATGAATCATTAACACAATCTTAGCTGAAGTTTTAAAGTTTTAAAACCATAAATTGATAAAATTTCATCTTCATTTAAGTGCCTAGTACTTTACTATGATTTCAAAATGCCACATGGTGCTTGCCAGCTTGTTAGACACCTTGAATATATCTGTATCATTTGTGAATATATTTGTATCACATTTTAACAAGTCATTTTCTTGCCATTAAATTCTATTCATGTCTTCTTTCAGTATATGGCATTTTATTGATATGATGTTTATTATAAGGAGTTAACATAAAAGCCATTGCTATTTTACTGAAGAAGTCAGAATCACTTTAAAAATGCTATTTGGTAGAAAAGAAAGTAAAACCAGCATTATATTGGCATTACAATTTTTTTTACTCTGTCTCAACAAGATTTTTGTTGAACTGAAGTCATTTGGTTTCTCAGATGGACTTTATAATGTTAAGTGATTTCCTGAGTACTGTCAAATAAAATATGTGGGGAAACTTAATAAACCAATAATACTGCTTTACACGTGTTCATTTTCCAGTTTTGCACACACAAGAGAAAAAAATCAAATGGGGTTTTGAATAAACTTACATCACTTTTAAGACTTACGACATCTATTTATAAAATTGCTTTTTCAGACAAATTGAAAAATGCTCCCATGATGATATAATGCTTACGTGATGTATAGTTAAATCAAATGAAAAATCGGGGCAAGAGAAGACAAATTCTAAAGAAAAAACATTGTGCAAATATTCTCAGAAATAACCCTGGAAATCAGACCTTTTCATGTGCAAATATTATCACTGAGTTTGCCATTGCCTATTAAAGTCAGTGCGACTGACAGAGCTGTACATTTCTCACCAGAACGAGGGGTGTCAGTGATTACTAACGCCTCACTAGAAGGTGTATGTGACTTCTTAATTTAATTATTTTCAGCAAGAATTTCTGTTTCCATGTTCAACTTTTCTGCTTATTTACTATTATGAACACCATGTTCTTAAAAATGAAAGGGTAATCCTTATTCAATCGTAAACTCCCATGTGCTATATTGCCTTTTTTTCAAGCCTGAGTGAATTATTGCATGAGCAAACCAGTATTTTTTTTTCAGGAAATTGTTAGCAAGCAAATATGTGTGTAAGAAGGGCCAGAGCTGCAGTCTTCACGTGTAAATCCACAGGGTACTGATGTTTTAATCACTGATGAAGCCATAGCAATGGATGAGATCAACTAGGAATGAGGAGTAGAGCAAGTTTTGTATGCTTTCTAAAACCCATGCCCCTTGTGGGGGGGAGGGAGGAGTGGGAAATTATCTCAGTAGAATAAGCACTTGCTTGGCAAACGCAAGGGCCTGAGTTCAATCCCCGGTTCCATCAAATACATACATACATACATACATACATACATACATACATACATACATATATTGACTTCAGGTTGAGAACCTTGGAGTCAATATGCAAAATGTTGTGTGTTTGGGTATGTTATGGGGCTGGTCCTGAGTTTAATCCCCACTTCCACCAAAAATAAAAAATTAATAAATAAAACCCATGCTGCTCTAATATATGAGCACTTATAAAGTAATATAACAACAGATAATCTCTGTTATGGTTTGTGCATATTTGTTCCCCCAAAGCCTAATGCAGTCAAGGGTAGACTTCTAGACCTTGTGACTAATACATGATCCAGTGCTGGGACTATGGGTGTGAGTGCTGCTGGGACTATGGGTATGCGAGCTCCACGCGGCCTGGGGTAGATAGCCTGAATGTCACATAAGGGAGATAGGCTTGTTCTCTGTTGCCATTGTTGTTGCTACTCCCCTCTTTGCTCTTTGTTGTTTTCCATTGCCATGAATGACTGCTCTCCGCCATGTGCCACTCTGCCTTGGAGCCAGCTGGGTATGGGCTGAAACCTCCACTGACTGTGCACTAAATAAACCTGTCCTTCCTTCCTTTTGGGTGTCGGATATTTTGTCCCAACAACAAGAAAAGTGTAGCTGACACAACCTCCTCTTTCGTTTTGGTAATAGGTGTGTAGACATTTCATATGAGAAAGGGCTAATGTCTGTGATGAAACAAACCACTGGAAAATTGTGTTTATTTAAAGTCTTCTGGGGTTAGCCTACTGGCTTATTTACCTGACTTTGGCGGCTATTAAAGAAGAAAAATAATTGGAATTACAAACGACGCCTGTTACTTCTCACAAATAGAGAAACATGTTACAAAGAATAAACAGAAGCAGCTTCAACTGATCAGCTTTTGCTGCCTGCAGAGTCTGCCTGCCTTGATCTACTGATTTGCAGCTGACACTGAGCAGCCTCTTTCTGCAGAACCAGCCCCAGTCATGCCTGAGGCTATATGGATCAAGCTAGAATTTTTTTCAGGAAATTGTTAGCAAACCAATATATCAGTAAGAAGATAGGCCAGAACTGCAATCCGCAGGTGTAAATCCAAAAGGCACTGGTATTTTAATCACCGATGAAACCATAACAGTGGAGAAGATCCACTAGGAATGAGAAGTAGACCAAGTTTTACTTGCCTTCTAAAACCCATACCCCTTTAGAAAAACAATAGTTGTCTATCTCACCATCAGTGACAATTTTTTTTTTTTATATTAAGGAATGGTTTGCAGAGTGTTCAGTGTTCAGGGTCTCACTACTAGATTGGACTTGTGGAGATCAGCCTATTTATAGCCTCCCAAGAGCTAGAGGTATAGGTGCCTGCCCCCATACCCAGTCCCAGCACACCCCAGTGGCAGGGCCAGAATGCCAGGCCCAGGGATTGAACTCCAAGACCCTGCACCTGCTTGCAGGCATTT
The DNA here is from genome assembly GCA_004027165.1 of Ctenomys sociabilis. Taxonomy (NCBI): domain Eukaryota; kingdom Metazoa; phylum Chordata; class Mammalia; order Rodentia; family Ctenomyidae; genus Ctenomys; species Ctenomys sociabilis. The sequence continues at coordinate 39,082 of PVKA01013247.1, read as the reverse complement.
TAATCCACTGAGCTATTTGGTCAGCCCTCATCATGGACAATCTTAACCTTAGCATTCAGGTGCCAACTGTTGTTCTTGTGGTCTGTGTTATGAAGTCCATACTTTGGGCTTCTTTTCAAATTACAACATGTTCAGCATTACAGTGTTTTGGTGAGTGATAGATCCCATTTACAATAATGGTCTCTTAAGATTATAATGGAGCTAAAAATATTTTTTATGGACTAGTGCTATACCTCATTATTTAAATGTTTATGGTGATTTTGGTATAAACAAATTTATACAGCCAATTGTATATAATTATGTGCAGTATGTAATAATTGATAATGATGCTGTGGATTTATATATTTGTCATACTGTAACTCGTATCTTAGCATGTACTGTTTTTTGGTGGAACTGGGAATTGAACTCAGGCCCTTGTGCTTGCCAGGGAAGCACTTATTCTACTAAGCCATCTCTCTGGCCCCAGCGTGCACTCTTTTTCAATAAAGAATGTTTACTTTAAAGCAGTAGGCTGTATCAATCCTGCGGCAGCCTCACACTTCTTGCATTTACTGTGTCTCTTGATCCCATCAAATGGTTTTATGGGATGTCTGTCCTATATACCACCTACAATTGTTAAGTATATCTTGTGATGTTTGTAGAAGGACAAAACTGTCTAATTAATGATGGATTTCTCAGAATGTATCTCAGACATTAAACAACATGTGACTATACCATAAAATTTAATGTGTGTTTTCAGCTGTATGTTGAAATCCTCTGGTGAATAAAAGGGGCAGCCAGCTGAACAAGGGTTGGACAAATGGAATGTCCACAGGCACTCCACAAGATTGCTAAGAGTAACAAATGAAACTCTATCTGTGGAGATCTTTGAAACTCAAAATACAAAATCCAGAAGCTACATTAACACCCTTGCCAGAGGCGTATGTGCCAGAGGACATTCTAAAATGGTATATGGAAGCGATTAGTTCTGTTCCTTGCACAGTTTGATCCATATGGCTATAGTGTGACTCATGGCCAATGTACTGTAAGCATTGAAATCATTTGTCCCTCTCCTAATGTTCAGTAGCCCTTTGTGTCCAAACCAAGAAAGTCAAGTAGAGTGGCTCACACACAGTGTGTGTGTCAGGAGAGCCATCCTTAATTCGTGTGGGCAGTCCTGAGTCACTGTCATGATCTCGTGCTCACTGTACTGGTTTGCAAGAATCTTGCTGCTCTGTGTATTATACTTTTTGTGACTATTAGGCCTGTCACCGATGTCAATGTCAATAAAACATACTCTGCAAACAAAAATAGCATTTTTACTTTTAATCCATTTTTTTTGGTATATACTTTTCGAAATTTTAGAGTGAGGCTAAGGTATTATTTAATGATGTTTTAATCTTTATACCTCTGAGGGCATATTCTCACAAAATGCCAGGAACAATCTATATTATTTGGGAATTTGATTGAAAACCACAGTCCAAAGCTCTAGGAACCTGACTGAATGCAAGGTAGGCTTCTTTATCTTGAGTTTATTTGTTTAAATGGGTTCTGGCTACTGCAAGTTCAGCCTTGTGATTATTGACTCCACCCTCCCTTTTCCTCTTCTTGATTTCAGTATGCCTTCTAGAAGTAATTAGAGCAATGGAGAAGACCCTGTTAGCTCTCCTGTATATTGCACAAGTTGTCTGGGTTGTGCTTCAATCTCAGAAGGAGAGAGAAGGAAGCTCACCCCCTGCATCTCCTCACTCCATCTTCATTTCACCCTGGCCTGCCAGACAGCAGGTAGGTAGAGAGAGAAGTCAGGCTTATGCTGACCACTTTTCTGTCATAAGGAAAAAAACTCCAGAAAAAGGAGCTTAATGAAGATCCTTGACCTTTAAGTGAAATCAACTCCCTAAGCTGAAAGAATGAAAATGTAGCCTGGAGTTTTATATTTACGGAGCAACAAAAATATCTCAAGCATTTGAGTACATGTCATAAGGAAAACATATTACAATCTTGTTTCTGTTAGTGCTTTAATAAAAAGACTTTTTCCCAAGTCCCTGAAAAATAAAGCAGCCATCCTTTTGATTCCTTGGGGACTAGTGAAAAAGTACACATACGTACACACACGCACTTTACAATATGCCTCTGGCACTAACCCAGAGCCCTAGTGAGCGTGGCTGACTCATGGCGTTCTCCAAGGACTCCTTCTGTGCCCTTGGCCCAGAGCCTGGGGGAAAAAAGCAGAGGACTCGCAGAGGCCTCCTTGCCTCCTTTGCCCTCTGCTGCAGTCTCATTTTTGTCCTCGGAGTCCTGCTGTTCCAATAGTAACAAGGGGAAAGTGCAGCATAAAAAACTACAGCAGACTAGACAAAAGATCAGTTCTTTTTTCTCTCTTTCTTTCCTGCATTTAGGATAGGATCTATAGGGTCTCATAAGTAGATCAGACTTGTAGCGATCCTCCAGTTTTCAGCAGCTCAAGTGCTGGGATTACAGGCCCAGGACACCATGCCACCATGCCCAGTCTCAGTCGCTGTCTCAGCATGCCCCAGAGGTGGGACCGAACCAGCGCGACATGCCAGGGATCGAACCCCAACTCCTGCCTCTGCCTAAGCAGGTGCTTTAATCTGCTGAGCATTTGGCAGACCCTAAGATAGTTCTTTTTTATGCTTCACATTGATCGATCTTAGTTACCAAGTCCTAGGACATTTGACATGTGTATATTTGTGTGTGTGTGTGTGTGTGTGGGTGTGTGTACATGCACATATTCATAGGGAAACTTAATATAAAACCACAAGAAAGACATCTTTTATGTGAAACAAAGAACAGCAAAATTAAAATCTTTGCAAAGCTCCAAGGTGACAAAATCCTAGATGTTCACTTTCCTGTTCGCTCCTCGGAAATGTCCAACCAAGGAGTGGCTGAGCTTCCTTAGCTTACTGTCTCTCAGCTCTCTGGGGTATTCCCTCCTTCTTGAGGTATTCATCATGTTTTGCTATTTCTCCACAGCCCCCTTCTTCAAGGACTGATGTCCCCAGAGGCAAAACAGGTCTGTTTTGTTCTTCAACATTTAATGGCCACTTGGGTTTTATTTTTCTTCCTTGAATGATATTTCATCAGGCCCTGTTCTCCTTTCATAACACCATTAGAGAGATGTGGAGAGAAGGCTTCTGCACTTTCTATAAAGCAAAAAGTGTTTAATGAACATTAACTCTAAATATTTTTTTTTTCATTTCTGGGTACTTATACCAGTTTTTATTTGTCCACAGCCTTATGAAGACTCTTTCATTGGTCTCCAAAGAATAAAAATGATGGCTGATTTATTTTTCAAATATTTGGAAAAGAACTTATTTTTATTAGAGATCTGTGAGAAGAAAAGAGAAAATAAGATCATAATGTTCTCCTTAAATATATGTATATATTATATTATATTACATATAAAATATATTTATGTATACATAAGTCTAGATGATCTAATACAATTTTACTGCAAGAAAATTTATGTATAGGCCAAGTCTTTATTTTCTTCTGTATTTATAATAGCTACAAGTTAACTTTTGGTTCAGAACAGTATTTCTGTTCTACACAATATAAATTTATTTATATGAAGTGCTTTATTGCACTGGTCAGTGTTTTTCTAGAGAAACGGGTCTAACACAAGACACAGAGCTGTATGAGGAAATACGAGATTGGCTTTCTGGGGCCCTCAGAGAGCTGGGTGAGGGAAAGAGTGGAATGTCAGGCTGCACCTGTGGGCGAAAGGATCTAGTCCAAGGCCTGAAGCTCCTGGAGCTTCCCCCGAGAGTCCATCCATATCAGGCTTTGATGGAGGGCTGAAGAGTCTCCTCTGAAGGCAGGAGATGGTGTCCAAGGTTAAGTAGAAGACTGGAGCTCAGCCAGAGAAACAGAAGCAGGCTGATCCTTCCTCATCTCTGCTTTATATCCTGCAGGCCAACAGGGGCCCTTTGGTCTTCCACACCACAAAGGATGGAATTGCTGAGCTGATTCTTGCTTCTCTTGACTAAACTTCTCAAGCTGACATGATCACTCAACTCTCACACTTACATTAGGAGATCTTTATTGTTTAGTCCAAACATGATACCAAAAATTATTCTTTGCTTTTTTTAATTGCTGAATTTTAGCAAATTATACCCTATGTCTGATTTTTAAAAGGTAAATAAAACTTGGAAAATTGATTATAAAAGCTAGTTGGCACCTGGTACTCCATAATTTTTTTTCTTTTTCTCTAAGTGAAAATTGAGAAGAGTACAAGGCAGTGGTAAATTCTTACTTTTGCTTTAAATAGCTTTAAAAAGTCATTTGTCATTATCATGTTATATACTTTTTAATTAAGAGGCCCTTAGAAATCAAGACAATCCAAAAAGATTTTTGTTCGGAGAAAAATGAGTTCACTTGAATACAGTATTACTGGTCCAGGAACGCTAAAACTTTTCAATAAACATTTAAACAATTTATTTTTACAACATGAACAGTTGTGTAGAGGAGAAATAGTAAATAGAAAAAGGAAAATATAAACCAAAGAGAGTTAATGCCTTACAGGAGCAGGGGAACAGAAAGTGAGACACTGAGATATAAGAAGAGCATCCTTGTTACCCTTTATTCGTTTCTTGGGCTGTAAGATTCTACAGGTGACACAGTTTGCACACCCTTGAAGAATGAACTTTCAGGGATTAATTATTCTAGGGGCTCAAGCTTTCCACCCTAGAGTTACAGAGATGGCTATTGGCCTTCACGGAAGCAGCAGAAAAATCGGGACCCTCTAATACATGCTACATACTAAATATTGGAAATGCTTAGGGAGAGGGGGGAAAGCATGTTAGGCAAATAGTCCAAAACTTCTTTCCCAGAATATTTTATGTCAAATATTAAAAAGGTATTTCATTTTGGTTTTTTTCCATTAAATAATGGCTTTATTCATGATGAGCATGGGGTTGGTGGCTCTTTACTGAATGTAATAGAACTGAAGAAAGAGAAGGCATGGATTTAATTCAGGGAAAAGATAGAAAGGCTAATGTGAAATCTCCTCTGCCTTGAACATTGGACCTAAATTGCCAGCCTTTTCAGTTGGCATAGGTCAAAAGGTGAATATGTATTATTTTTAATTTTTCTTCTATGATCTAAAATTTTAGAACACGAAACTTCTGTGTTTAATACTTATTTTCTCTCTTATTAACCATTCAATGCCAAAGTTGAGTCATATATATGTTGGTTTTCACTCTTCCTTTTCAATCCCAATTGAAAGAGAATAGATTTCATTAATTCCTTGGACATGGCTCCATTTTGCTTTGCTAATAATAGTTCTTTAAGGCCCACAGTCATTCATTAACTTTGTTCTTCTATAGACAGCCAATTCAGACCTACCATATAAGCCAAAATATCAAGGTAAATCCAGAATAATCCCATTTGGTTGCTGGCGCAGAGTAATTTATTAGATAATTTTTACATTCTCCACTTAATCTTGGCTGTATAACTCAGTGTTTTGACCAAAAGCATCCAAGAATGTGCACACAGAACTGAATATTCAATTTCAGTTTTCTGGAATCAGATAGACTTTAAAGCACAGAGATGTTACAGCTGGAACCCCATTGGTTAACCTACACACTGACTTGAATTGAACTTGGAACTTGGCACATTTCATGGCACTAAGGAAGCAGGTCTAGAAAGTGGAAGCCCGTAAGGATGACTTAAGAGTCCTCAGTTCTTCTGCTGTTCCTGTAGACTTGCCCCTGTTCCATGAAACGCCCACATCTTTTTCTTCTTACCAGGTATATATTCATAAGTGCTCTTCCTGCTCAGTCTAGAAAGCACAGAGTCAGGGTTGTGGCTCAGTAGTAGAACATATGTGCAGTATCCACAAGGCCGTGCGTAGGTCCAATCCCTTCAGTAACAAAAGAAAGAAAGGACAGAGTCACTAGTCTAGAACATTACCAGAAATTACCAACATGGCTTCATGATTCCCTCAACACATTATTCAGCAGAAATGTTTTTACGTGGACAGAGCTTTGCCCATTGTTCTTCCTTCTGCCTCACCAAGGGTAGATCTAATATCCACAGTCATGAGAAGACTCAACAATGGTACACATTCACTAACACCAAAGGAGGAAAATCATCCAGAGACTCTGTGTGGACTGAAGCACACATGCTTTCTCTTCTGCTTTCAGCTTCCCTGTGCCTATTGTGTTGCTAATTATTATGTCTGTTGTAATTTATCTGCTGAGAAAAATGTTACCAGGTATGCATATCATAATATTTCATCCCCTCAGAGAGAAAAACATAGCATGCTCCCCAATCAACCTCGTTACACCTATTTTTCCATCTATCTGAGAGATAGGTAAACATAACTCCAAGACATACATTGTGATTATCACAGAACTGCCCTACAAATGATGGGGACATTCACAAAAATCTACTGCCATTGGCTACACATGTTTTTCCTCAACACTCATGGCTCAGTCAACAAGAAACATATGAAAGAAGTGAAGAAATTTGTTTTTAAAAGGTATTTCATAGCCCTCATCTTTTAAACAGACTGGTGTTAGTTGGCATTATGGTTGGAATGTATCTCCCAGTATATAGGAAACTCACTCCCTAAGGGAGCATTGCTGGGAGGTGAGATCCACTAAGAAGTGAATGCATCCTGAGGGGCCTTATGATTAATGCTGTTATTACAGAAGCAGGTTAGCTGTCTCCAGGGTGGGCTGTTGCACAAGCAAATGGAGTCCCCTCTTGCCCTCTCCCACATGTGCTGTCTGACTTTGAGCCTTCTACCATGTGAAGGGAAAGCAAGAAGGTTCTTGCTAATGTGGGTCCCTTGACCTTGGGCTTTGCAGCCCCTAGAACCATAAGAAATAATCAAGTTACTGAGTCTCAAGCATTTTATTACAACACAACATGGACTAAGTCAATTGCACTGAAAATAAGATACTCATTCTGGAGCAATAATAACTGTATCACTGTTTAATAAAATGAACATTTCCCAGGGGAGATAGTTCAGCAGTCTAAGTACCTGTCTGGCAAGCACAAGGACCTGGGTTCAATCCCTGATACCACATGCCAACCAACCCCAGCCAACCCCAGAGCCCTGGGTGTGCTGTGACAGGCTCACACATGTAATCCCAGCAGTGGGGATGCTGAGACAGGAGGATCACTGCAAGACTGAGCCATGTAGTGAGAACTGAAATAAAAAGATTTTTTTTAAAAATAAAATGAGCACTGTTTTATTTATATTTTTAGTCAATTTGCAGTTTTGTTTTTCAGAACTCATATGAGCCATAGATAGCTTATTTCATAGTAGCTATCTCAGGGCAAATGCATAAGGATGAGAAGCAATAGATTTAATATTTAATTCCTTGCATAGAATATAGCTACACAATAACTTTTGCAGTTGCCTCAACCTTAAAAACAGAATCTGGAGTACTGTATGCAGTTGGCTTCATGGGGAGTGGGACAGAACTGCTGGGGATAACCATGACACTAAACACCTTTTGTGCATGTATGATCATGGTGTTGCTTGGGATACAAAATCAGGTAACACTCTACCTACTCCAGAGGTAACATTCATCCTTGGAACTAGTGTTTCAACTAAGTAAAATAATCTACACAAAGGCTACTACAGATGGCTTCGTTTGGAGATGCATTTTCATAGGTTTCCAGTGTGGAAATCCCTGGACATCTCGGAGTCAGGAGCAAAATCATGAAGGACCTTCAAGTTTACATGAAATAGCTGAAACTTTGTTTTGAGCATAAAGCTTTCTCTGCCCTGGTGATATCTCAAAATCCAGTCAAAATTTATACAGAGGTCCTACTGCCTGGTGTACTTTGTCAAGTACATGATTAAGTTTAACCCCTCTAAATGAAAGTCATGGTTTGAACAGATGGTTCTCTGCTCTGAAGAAGGTTGTATTATCAGCTAAGAGGTGATTATCTCAGAACTTGAAAGAGAAAGTCATGCTAAAGTTCTCAGGAGACGCTGTGGGTAAAAGGAGGGCACAGGGAAAAACTGCTAAGTTGAGGTCAAATTTATAAAGAAGACAACTTGCATGTGCCTAATTCCCTCTGGGAGTCCTTAGCAATGTAGAAGCAGAGAAGGTGAATTGTAGAAAAGTCGGTGCTTTACTACAAATATGCATCAAAATGTATCAGAAGCAAAGAGTATTGGTAAGAATATCTACCTTAAAACTTTTTATTACTATATTGTATTGCAACTACATTTTAGAATAGCACCTCTGGAATTCTGATCAAGGACAACTATCTCTGTCAGAGTAGGGAGAACAGAAGCCAAGGCAGCCATGTGAGGAGCATGTGCACACTCTGGAAGTGTAGCAGAGATTAAGAAGAGTTGAGTGCAGTCTTTATGTGGAATTAAATGAAAGGTTTGAAGAAGTGAGATAAACAGATGATTCTTGGATTCTTGATTGGGGTAACGAGACATTATAATATGCAGGTTGGAGGCAGGGGGTGATGAAATGAGCTTGCACATACTGTTATAAATACATCCATGGGGAGAGATCAAGAACATGGCTGGAGGCGTAGCCTGGTCCTCAGGTAGTGGACTGTGTTATAGGTGTCACTCAAGAAGCTTCAGCATACTGGTGACATCACTGTTCATCAAAGGAGAGACTGCACAACGGGGAAAATGAGCATCAAGAATAGATTTCAGGGAAGAGGGAACACTTCTTGAGGAAGCAAATAGAAATAGATTGGATTATCCTAGAAACCTTAGGACAGGAGAATCTAAAAATCCACATAAAGTAGCGAAGAGTAACAACCATTACAAAGTGATGGGCTGAGAAAAGGATCATTGAATGTGTGCAATCTGAACTTGGAAATTTGTCTGAGCAGTGGTGGTGGCAGTCAGTTTCAGTGGGTTGAAGAGTGAGTAAACAAGAAAGATGAATTTGCATTTTCCTTCAGGAGGCTTGCTTATAAAGAGCGAAGATACTGTAGAAGAGTTCAGGGCCAAAGAAATGTGTTCGTGATGAGAAATGTGTGACCATGTTTATTTATGGAGGAGAAACCAGTCGAGAGATATCTTCAAGACAAAGGGGACATGGATACAGCTGGAATTTATACCAGTAGAGGGAGCGCACACGAGGAGCAGTGAGAGGGTTACCTAGGCTGGAAGGAAGGGGTGACAGAGAACTGGGCACTTTAAGATGCACTGATACCCACTGAGTAGCTTTCATTCCCATATTTGATTTCTTTCTCACTCTCAGGAGGGAAAACGTGCCAGGCTGTCTCTATTCTTTTACTTAGACCACTTCAGGAGAAGTGGAACAAATGATACAGGAAGTAAATTTGGTTAGAATTCTGTATCTCTATTAGTAATAAAAGATGACCTTTTGTTTCTATCTGTAATCTCTTTTACTTCTCAATTACATCAGGACTGGGTAGCAGAGACCTGTGTCATTTTGTGTGTCAGTGGGCCTTCTGGACCAGAGCAGCACAGCCAGTTGTTGATGTGCTCCCCAAATCTCTTCTCCCTCCTTAGTCAGACTTTGCTATCCAGGCAGAAACTATTTCCCCATTCTCTTGCACCAAGGTGGCCATAGAACTGAGTATCAGTGTGGAAAATGATCCTAAGTGAGGAGTGAGTCTTCCACCTCATGCACTTTAAAGGAAGCAGGGGCCAGGGAGATGGCTCAGTGGAATAAGTGCTTCCCCTGGCAGGCGCAAAGGCCTGAGTTCAATCCCTGGTTCTGAAAAAAATAAAAAATAAATAAATAAAGGAAATAACTTGCTCTCCTTTTTCTTCCTGTGGGAAGAAAAATATAATTTGGAGCTCTTCTGACCTTATAGAACAGTGTTGATCCCAGAGGTCAACACAATAGAAATCTGAGCAGTGTCTGAGTCATTCGAAGTCCTGGTAGAGCAAAGCTGGACCTCTGTGCTGCCCCGTGTCACTACATGGCAGAAAAAAAGAAATTTATTTTGTTTAAGCTACGTGTATTTAGTGTTCTTTCTTATAGGAATTTAGACTTTATCTGATATGTCATACTAAGTTTGATTTAGCCTTAAAGAATCATTGTTTTAGGTTTCAAGGGGTTATAATTTGACCCAGTGAAGTCTTTAGTTTATAAACTAGGCTTGGGGTCCACCTATTATTTGAATAATGTTCTTTCTTTCTTTCTTCTTCTTTTTTGTGTATTTTAGGGAAGGGTCGACAGGGTGTTCAGGGTTTCACTGCTAGGTCAGACTCATAGTAATCCACCTGTTTACAGCCTCTCAAGTGCTGGGATTATAGGTGCATGCCACCATGCCCAGTCTCAATTGCCATCTCAGTGCATCCCAGAGGTGGGGCTGGCATGACAGGTCTGGGGATCAAACCCCAGGCCCCTGCACCTGCTTGTAGGTGCTTTAATCTGCTGAGCTATTTGGCTGGCCCTGATGTTCTTTCTAACATAAAATAATATGGTAACTTTGGTGTGTAATTAATGTATTATCAGAATGGCAGGTGAGAGAGGATATTCTTGGCTTGTCCTTGTGTCACAAGAAAAGTGGCCTGATGTGATGGTGCAGGCCTATAGCGCCAGCACTTTGAGAGGCTGAGGAAGACAGATCACAGGATTTAGCCTACACTGGGCAACTTAGTAAGTTAGTAAGACTTTGTCTCAAAAAATAGAGAAATAATTAAAAAAATAGTTAAGTGTTTGGCTCGAGAAGAGCATTGTACTTGTGTGAGTGGGTCAGAAGGAGATGTGGAACATGAATTTGGACAAATTGACACTGGTCAGGTCAGACAAATCCTTGTAAAACAGGATAAGGGATGTGGACTTTATTCTGGATATGCTGAGAAGCCATAAGAAAACTTTAAGCAATGGAAATATATAAATAAATCTGTCTTTAAAAGGTACTGCTCTGTCAGAAAAAAAAAAAAAAGGATACAAGGAAAGAAGCAGGGAAAGTGCAAATAGCCCAGGCTGAGGAGATGGTGGGAGTGAGACCGCTTGAACACCTTTGATCTGGAATGCAAGCAGCCCCCTTATTAGCAGGGAAAAATAAACATAGTAAGTTAAACTAAAAACAATAAAGCATAAAAGATTTTCTTTTGTCTGCCATTTATTAGCCAGAACATTCCTTCCTTCCTGAACTCTGATACTGCTCCTGGCTGCTTCTGCCCAGCCTTTGATGTCCCAGGCTGAATTTCTTGGCTCGGCTCAGCAATTCAGAACTGGGGCCCTCAGCCCCAGCTGCTTGCTGAGGAGAACATGATCAGCAGAGTGGACATTGAGATCTGAACTAATCAAGCGCTGGCTAGGGCTCCAGAGGCAGTCACGGCCAAAGCCAGTGCATACTTGAAGCTGTTTTGGAAAGGAGGCCCCTGCCGCTGTTTGGCTGTGGTGAGACACACAGAGGGAGAGATTTCTGCATTAGCTGATCTAATAATGTGCTGGAAGAGCGAAGATACCAGAACTGGCCAGGGATGGGTACCCTCAGATAGGCACCAAAACATGGCAGCACGAAACTGGAGCAGATGAAGGCGACTTGAAAAGGTGCTTTAAAGTGAAGAACAGATTACATCTTCTTCCATACAGAGCTAGTCTCCCACCTCTGATCTTTATGTCTGGTAAAATTTGGACTCCTGCTTTGAATACAGGGATCATCCTACCAGGTGGGTGCTCCAGAGCACCAGAGGTGGACCATGAAGCAAAGTGCAAAGCCTTCCTTTTAATTCCAAAAGAAATTTCACTCCTCCTCAGTTCAAGGAAAAACTATCTTCTATCTGTCTTCAGACAGGCATTCATTCTTTCAAATGACAAAGTAGCCATCTAATTTAAGTGACAAATTGGTGGTCCCAATGTATGCATGTGCGCATGCATATGTGTATGTGCGTGTGTGTGTACACAAACATGTGCACAGGCACATCTGCATGTGCATGCATTTACATGCACTCAGAAGCAAAATTATCTGTTGATAAGAAGGGTAGAAGAGAAGTATCAGAGACTTTGAAAGGAATAGTATGTTATTCAAGTAGTGGCTGTAAATAAAATTGCAGACAGAACTGACCAAATAAATTAAGGCAACCTGAGACACCCTAAGGACCTACATGAAGTGAGAGGATACAAAAATGTACAGCATAATCAGTCCTTGTTTATGGGTCTTTCCAACAACTGTCTGCAGACTGAAATAAGGTAAGAAGGAAGAAGAGGAAGAAGAAGAGAAGAAGAAGAAGAGAAAGAAGAAGAAGAGAAAGAAGAAGAATAGAAAGAAGAAGAAGAGAAAGAAGAAGAGAAAGAAGAAGATAAAGAAGAAGAAGAGAAAGAAGAGGAAGAAGAAGAAGAGGAGGAGGAAGAAGGTTCTGATATAGAACACTGGACAGGGGTTTCCAGGAAAGGGGGCAGGAAAACTAACATGAACTGTGACCTTGTGTTTGGAGTGGTAGACATGACTCACTAGGTTGGGTGGCAGTAGCAGAGAAACCAGGGAATCAAAGGTGTAACTGTCATGGAGATCATAAAATCAAAGAACCCAAAGTGCAAGCAGGAGAAGTGAGGTAATGAACAATGACAGTAGCTCAGAGATGCATTGTCAAGTACTGAGGTGTTATGGTTTATAACTAGTTGTCCCCCCAAAGCCTCATGTAGTCATGGGGTGGGGACTTCTAGAGTTTGTGATTAACTCATGATCCACTGGGATTATGTGTGATCCAGTCCAAGGTTGGGATTATGGGTCTTAGTACTGCTGGGATTATGGGTGTGGGTACTACACACCCAGCCCGGGGCAGAGAACCTGAATGTACTATAAGGGAGAGACAGACTTTCTTTACTGATTGCTCTTTGTTGCATTGTTGCTCTTCGGCCACAGTGAGTTGCTGCTCTCTGCCATGTGCCCCTCTGCCTTGGAGCCAGCTGAATATGGACTGAAACATCCAGTAACTGTGAGCTAAATAAACCTTTCCTTCCTTCATTTTGGGTGTTGAGTACTTGTCCCAGCAAGGAGAGAAGAATAACTCAGACATGAGGTGAAATTGTTTAGCTTTAAACCCATCCAAAGAGCACTTCTCCTCCTATGGCTAAATGACTTTCAGAAAGTATCTCCTCCTCCACTCCAGCATTTATTGAAAACTTATATTGCGGCAACCACACTTGTAAGCTTTCACAAGCATTGCCTCACTGATCCTCACAGCAGCAGATGCAATGCTACATGCCTAGCATAAGGTCTCACACACAAGTGAGTGACCGAGTGAGATTCATACCTGGCAGCATGCTGAACACACCCTTCTCCCCCGGGCTTAGCCATCATACTTGGCTCTCCTTTTGTCATAGGATGGAACTACTTGCTGTCAACAAAAGATTCTGTTTGTGGAAATTATTTGTATGGGTCAGACTTTTGTCAGTGGGACAAAATTTACCTAAGATAAATCAGCTGGTAAAGAAGAAAGATTTATTTTACCTCAGGGTTTCAGAAATTTCAGTCCATGCTTTCTTGGGTCTTTGGACTTATGGTGAGACAGAATATCACAGTTGAGTGTGGGTGGTGGGACAAAACTGCTAACTTCCTGGCAATTGGGAATGAAAGTGAGTGGGAAGGATGGAGGGAGGAAGGGAGGGAAGGAGGGAGGGAGGGAGAAGGAGGGAAGGGGAAGGATTGACTGAAGGAGAAATGGGCTGGGGTGCCAACATGCTCTTCAAGGGCATCCCTCAGTGACATAGCTTCCTTCCAGTCAGGCCTACTTTCTAAAGGTTCCACTACTTCTGCACTGTATCATTGGCTGGTGGCTAAGCATTTGGATGTCAGATATTTATGACTGAAATATAATATTACTGAACATGGAATCTTCTTAGAATTTATGAACTTGGGTTACTATGTGAAGCATGATGGTTGATTTTTTTCTTAACAACATTTAGTTGAGCACATGTAATATGGCAGACAGCATACAATATGAATTATGGATTACTATTACCACCATCACATGAAATATCCTATATTTAGCACTGAATAAAATATATCAGAAGTTTAGTTGCAAATTCAGTAGAATGCTATGTATAATTCCTGACCTTATAACTGAATTATGATACAATTTTGAGTTATCAAAATAGATCTAATGACATATGTAACTGATTGGTATATGGACAATAAAATTCAAAACTTATAGAGTTGATAAGAAACATATGAGAAAATACTAGTCCTATAATTAATTATTTGATTCATGGTTATTTTGTTGTTGTTTGGGGAGTTGGTCTTCTTTTTCTTTTTTGGTAGCAGTGATCAAACCCAGTGTCTCATGCTCACTGGATGCTGTACTGCTGGGCCACTGATCTAGATCCTCAGCCCAAGTCTTGGTTATTTTAGACTGATTTTGGCTTTACAGAAAAATTGAGAGGAGGGTGAAGGAAATTTCCCTTATAGCTTCTACTCCAAGGCACACAACCACCTCATTATAAATGTCACTTAACAGAGAGTACATTTGTTGTAACCAATGAGCCTCTTTTGACACAATAAACCTGAAGTTCATAGCTTACTTGCTTTATTTATTTATTTATTTGTTTGTTTATTTATTTATTTTAGGGAAGGGTCTACAGGTTGTTCAGGATCTCACTACTAGATTGGACTTGCAGTGATATGCCTGTTTATAGCCTTCCGAGAGTGGGGGTTACAGGTGCTGACCATCACGCTCAGGCTTAATTGCTGTCTCAGCATGCCCCGGGGGCAGGGCCAGCATGGCGGGCCTGGGGATTCAACCCCTGGCCCCTGCTCCTGCTAGCAGGCACTTTAATCTGCTGAGCTATTTGACAGCTCTCATAGCTTGCTTTAGAGTTCACTGTTGCTGTATACTCTCTAGGTTTGGACAACTGTACAGTGAGATATAGCCCTCGTAATAGTGTCATTTTCATTCCCTAAAGAGAAATCCTGTGTTCTGCTTACTCTTCATTCCCTTCCCCTATACCCTGTAACTCCAGATCTTCTTACTTGTGTCATAGGCTTGCCTTTCCCAAACCATCAGAGTTGGAATTGTACCTATAACATGTAACCCTTTTAGATTGCTTTATTTCACTTAATAATATGTATTCAAGAAAAAAATGTGTTTAAGTTTCCTACATATCTTTTCTTTTTCTTTTTTCTCTTTCTCTTTTATTCCTCTTCTCATTTTTTGGATTTTGGTTGAGACAAAGTCTTACTGTTCAGTGCAGGCTTGCCTCAAACCTGCAATTCCCATGATCTTCCCCAGTGCTGGGATTACAGGTGTGCAACATCATACCCAGCTTCCTATGTATCTTTTCATGACTTGATAATCCATATTTTTTAATCACATAATATTCTATTGGTTCAACCATTCATCTGTAAAAACTTATTTCTATTGCTTCAATTTTGGAAAGTATGAATAAAATTGCTATACATATTCATCTGCATTTTTTGTATGAATATAAGTTTTCAGCTCATTGAATACCAAGAAACACAACTGCCAGTACTCCTAATGTAATTTTAGAAGTAATTTTTGTCTAATACTGTTAGTGAGGAAGACGGATCTTGCTGTGTATTGCAAAAAGTTCTGAAAGAAAGAAATGAGCAGTTACCTATATTCACAAAAGGCATTTACAGAAGACCCAAGCAAGCACTATATGAAGATACATTTAGGAGAGATTCAAGTATTTCTTGCCTGACTAGAATGTCAGGAAGGTAAGAGGCTCTCCTCCTTGAATACCTAAGGGAAGACAAAGGAGAAACAGTTATCTCCTGAGTTTCTTTCATTCCTAAATTCTGGGTCATCTGTATTAGACCAATTCTAAAAGTATGCCTCATCTGTAAAATCTGGGTGCTGGGCCAGGTTTTGTTTCATGAAAATAACCACTGTGTGGTGGAACAGTGGGATCCATTGTGGCTCAGAGACCCTATCAAGAGAATGTGCAGAGGGAAGAAAAGAGCTTGAAAAAGAAAGAAAAACAAGAATAAACTGTTTGCCAACTTTAAAATAGGTTCTGATTTGAAGAAATCTCCTGTAGTTGAGTTTCTGCATTTATCTTTTAAATAACAAGTTTAAAGAAAGGTAGCACTGAAAAAGGTAGCAAACTGTCTTGAGTCTGAAGCAAGAAGAGCTATAACACTCTTTTCCTAGCATCTTCCTACATCTTGTGAGAATGGTTGAGGAGTTAGGTAATTACTGTTTATTTTACCAAGTTATTCTCTTGTGTGAATCATCTCTTTAACTTAGTTCTCTATGACTAAAATTCATTCAACTGGAGCATGTTTACACTGAATATCCTTAGACGGGTAAGGCAGCCTTGTGGGTGACTTTGGTAAAAGTGGAAAAAATTGAAAGTTAAGGCTCTGCATTTTGTGATGATGGAAATAATCAGAATTGTTTTTCCTTTCATTTTTTTATTTTGCTAGAAAGGAAAGAAAGAGTCTTAGTCAAGTTAAAATCAAATTTTAGAAGAACTCTGAATCTTTGAACACAGTGATCTCAAGAAAATTATGACTACTTTGGATAGATTCCTTTGTTACATGATTCCATGCAAATGGAAATGTGATGAAAGTAGAGGGTGAATAAATAAACCAGAAGTAATGGCACTTAAGTTCTAAGAACTTTGTCTCTGGTACATGTCTAGCTCATGTGATTTAAGAATTTCTACATTCTTCAAAAATTTGAAAACTCATCAAACTCATGACAGTTTTGACTATGTGCTAAACTTCTAATGATACTCTACTTTTATGTAAGGTTTCCAGGTACCTCCCTCACCACCCTGCCACTCACTGTTATTTTAGAGGAATTTTGTTCTACTTGAGGTCATCTCTTATGTTGCACTCCTTCTTTCTTCCTTTTTTTTTTGTCCCTTTAAGATAGTCCAGGCTGGCCTCAAACTCCCAGGGATTCTCCTGCCTCAACTTCCAGAGTGTTGGGATTACAGGCATCACCACCATTCCCAGTTCATGCTGCCCTCTTGATGCAGACATTCCAGCTATTTAGAATAAAGACAGCCTCTTGATGGAAATCAACAAGGCAGGGCTGGGGAGATGGCTCAGTGGAATAAGCACTTCCCTGGCAAGCGCAAGGGCCTGAGTTCAATCCCTGGTTCCAGAAAAAAAAAAAAAAAAAAAAAACCAACAAGGCAAGCCAAGTTAGCAGAAGACTAGTACATAATTTCAGGTCATTAAGCAGTAGAGTTTACTGATGATAAAAATAGACTTAATTTTGCCTTAAAATAGTCTCACAGTCACCCCAGGTATGAAGAAGGGAGAATTATGGCTAGAATGGAGGTTTGCTGAGATGTATAGAAACATGTCTTGAATATCACTCAGTGCCACTCTTTTCTCTTTTTACTCTATATTTTTGCCATTAACCTAGAGAGGCAAAGGAACCAATTCCATCTGTAAATAAATTTTGAAATTACTCTATAAAAGAATGGTTTTGAAAGCCTGATCTTCAAATGCAAGATTAAATTGTTCACAGTTTTAGAATTTCAAGGTGTTTTTTTAATGGGGATTTAGGATATATACTGTTCTTTTTCTTTGTGTGTATCTCTGCATGTGTTAAATGAAAGCAGATTGATTATAAGATGTTAATAACTAACTTTAAAACTGACTGTAAGACAAAGGTACAGAAATAAAAGCTCTTGAGTGAAATTCAGCTATAGACCAAAAGAAAACAAACATTGCTGCAGAGTCCTGGTGACTCAATTTTGACCTGCACTGATCAAAATAATAAAGGGAAGAAGAGCCTGGCCTTGTCTTCTGCTTGAGGCCATCTTTAATTAAATGGAGGACTCTGGAGCTAAGACCAACAATGGCAAAATAAGTGCAGTGGAGCAAAGGTAATTTGGGGACTGACACAGAGGTGCATGTTGAGGCAAAGATACAACACCTTGCCCAGCCCTCTGAATGCTAAGAAAATAATCATCTTATTTATTTGTTTGTTTGTTTGTTTGTTTGGCCAAATCGGGGATTGAACTCAGGGTCTTATGCTTGCCAGGGAAGTGCTTATTCCACTGAGCCATCATCTTCTTGGCCCCAATAATCATCTTATTTTAAAAAGGAAGCTTAAAAAGGGTGAGAGGGACTGATCCTGCTATTCCAGCAATTGAGGCTGCATCAACACATTTGGATTAGTAAGTTGAAAATGAAAGATGCTTGTTTTATTAAAAAAGAAAACTCAGTTATTCCATAATAATATGACTTATCATCTCAATGACCATGTGAACATATCTTACTATGTTAAATATCTGCTATATACAGTGTACACTTTTCTTTACAATTTTACATTTACAAAATATAAACTCTATTATGCTATTCTTCATTTTCAACTACCACTACATATATAATTATGAATTCTCAATATTGCTATAGTTGTGCTTTTATTTCAAAAGCATACATCATATTACTATTTTATGTTCTATAATTTATTAAACAATTGCATGATGACAGATATTGATTTTTGGTAGGGGGTGGGGATGATTGTAGAACCAATGTATATTGCATATTATTTCCTTTAGAAGTTAAACTGTTTGGGTTGGAGGTAGTTGGCTTGCTTCTACCCTTGCATTCAGTTTACTATGAAAGAATAGTTAACTTTTTAAAGTGAAAACAGAACTTGGAGTTTCAATTTAGACAACAAAATCCTTCACCAACAATGCAACAGACAGACAAAATTTGAGAACAGGGATGCACTGGTGTATTTTTTTGTTTTGTTTTTCAGCCAAACTTAGGCATCTATAATTTATTCAAATTTCCTTCCATATAGAGTGTTTGCATCGACCACTGTGATAGGTCACTTTGTATAGGAGATATTCTAAGGGTATGAAGTATTGATTTTTAAAAATCAATTCATACTGGTATAAATGGGCTCTCTTAATTAGCCTAAAAGACTTATGAGGAAAAGAGCTCAGCAAGAATCCTCCTAACTCACCATACAGATACAAGATGTGATTAAAAAAATATTGTGATGATTTTAAAATTGGTACAGTAGCAGACACTCTGCACTCATCCCTTGTCCTGCACACTCATCCCTTGCCTTTGCCACTTTCTGAAGTAGTTCTGGAAGTTCTTTTACATGAGAGCTTTTAGCTGTATCGTTGCAGCTCCTTTGATGCACTCATTAATTCAAAATGTTTACCTTTCACGGTCATTTTGACTTTGAGGGAGAGTTGGGAATCGTAATACAGTGCCAGATCCCAAGAATAAGGTGGATGAGGACACAGCGAGATGGTTTTGCAAGCCCGATTTTCTGATGTATGATGCACAGCAGCAGAATTCACCGTAGCTTTTATCACACTTCTCAAAGGTATTCTTGAGAGAGAACTTTTGTACAACTACCTTGGAAATGAGATGTGTGTGCGAAGTGAAGCTAAGTGTCTTGAAGGGAATTAACAGCAATGTGTCTTTTACTATTATAAATCATTAACTTTTAAATATTGGCTGAACATTTTGATTGCACTATCTATGTAGGTAAAAACAGTAAAAGCCCTCCAATGTTTTATTCTCCCCCTTCTTTTTCTACTGGTCCAGAGATAGAACATTACAATATATGAGCATTCTTGGCTGGGGACACCATGAGGGTCCCTTGAATTTGCACCACCTGCCTGCAGGGTAGAATTTCACTGTCACTGGGGAAACCTTTCTGGGATCCTCTTGATTGTTAGTGCTCCCCCTTATCCCATCTGGCCCCATCCCTCTGCCTGAGTTTCTTCCACCAGAATAGATCTGCTTCTTAGCAGCTGTGATTCACAACAGAAGTGTGAGCATATTTCCCACTGGCTTCATTACTCCTAAAACTCAGAAAAGCAAGGGTGTCCCCATTATTGGCTGTTCTTTCTCTAACAGATAATCTTCACCTTGATCATAGGAATTAAAATAACATTATGTCCAGTTCATGCTGATCAGTGTAATATTATCTCCAAGTAGTTGTCAGGGACCAGTCACTAGGCTAAGGCATGTTGCATATGTTACCTTATTTAATCTTCATAACAACCCTGAAGAGCTATTATTTTTATGCCCATTTTGTAGATGAGAAAACTGAAGGTCAAGTAACTTACCAGATAAACCACACATATAGTGAGTGGTGAAGTGACCCAAATCTGTGGTTTGATTTACAGTGCTATGAATTCCTGTCCCTTATTTTGGAATATAATCAAGTTAATAAATATTTCATAAATGAGTAAGGAAAGAATGAGGGAGACCAGAGAGAAAGATTAAGGTCGAACTGACCTCCTCTCTGAGGACAAAGGAGAGGGGCAATACGCAGAGGTGGTGGCATGCTGCGGGCCCTAGGGAAGCTGACATTGTGTGTGTCTGAGCATGTGTCACTGAATGATGTGAGGCAGACGAATCTGTGTTACTTTAATTGCTTGTGCCTCTGTGTGGGTGAATGAAAGTAGGATGAGCTAGAGGCTTGGGGCTCCTCTGCTGCGGAGGGGCAAGAGCACCCCGACAGTCTGTAGGCTAACCTAACTGTGTCTCTTTGTCGTTAATCTCCAGGTCAGATTGGCCAACCAGCAGAACTAGGTCCTTTGGGTAGGGAAAGCTCAAAGGCAGAAGGGTCTGGACACAGGTAGTTTCTGGACAGCAGCCTGAGGCCTTTGGTGCAGGCCGGTCTCAGATAGACAGTGAATCATTCCCCAGGTGTAAACCCTTGAGTAGTGCATGTTGGCATGAGCTCAACTGAACGAGTTTCTGAAAATCAAACTTCTGAAATACAAAGTACATTCTTGTATAATTTTGATTAATGTAAAATAACTAAACTTGTTTAAAATATGCAAGGAATCACGTAAAGGGTTTTATGAAAAATGTCATAGTGTAGGAAATAAAAAGGGAAATGAAAGAAGACTTAAACATTTCTTTGGTTGAATTACAACTGCCACGTTGGAATGGCAAGATTTGAACACCTATTGTCTGTCCAGATTATATGAATAAGGTATAAAAAGCAGGAAAGAATCACCTAAATTCAGTAAGAGAGGATGATACGCAACAGATTGCTGAATCTTTCATTATTTGGCTTCACTTTTGTACTGACCAGGACTCAGTGAAAGACCGAATGCAGGAAGTGGGAAACACAGGAGGTTTTGTTAACCAACAGCATGAGTCTATTGGTAATGGGAGGAAGCTCTTGAGAAGCTATTCCAGGGAAAAGCAATTTCTTCCTCATTTAAAAGCCACTTTGAATATGAAAAGTACAACAACATAATTAGTTTCTCTTCCTTACTGCTTAGAGTCTGCTTTTCATTTTCTTTTTCTTCCTTTTTATTATTAATGAGAATTAGATTTTATTCATCCTAAACCAATACAGGCCAAAGAAATTTCAAACATGAATATTGTTGAGTCTCAAACATTCATGCTATCTGAGGAATAGTAGTGCAGAAAACCCAAATACATGCTTTTTAAACTTCAAAGTTGTATTCAATGTGTTGTAGTGATATATGGTCTGATAATTATTTTAAATTTTATTTTGCTAAGACAGGAAAGTACGTGTACATTTTCACAGATCAAGAAACAGGCAATCAAGAAATAGTCTGGAGAGAGGTTCAGAGTTACTAAGTTGGCAGGAGAAGACCAAAAGGAGATTTGGAACTTTTCTGTGAAAAATAAACCTAAAAATTAAGAACCAAATTTATGAAGATGAAATAATTTTTAAAAATTAAGATCCTATCACATTAATAGTTACTTTTTTTTTAACACTGGTATCAAACTCAAGATCTTGCACTTGCTAAGCAGGCACTTATGCCACTTAGGTGTCTCCCTGGCCCCAACAGTTATTTTCTAAACACAAATATTACAGAATAACTTACTTCAGAATATAAATAAACATAAAAGAAGTAAAATGACATGTGTTAAAATTAGAATCAATGACACTAGGAATTCTGAGCTGTGTATTTGATAATAGGTTAAGTTAAGGTGCTTTATCTATGTAAGCTATGTAAACATTGAGTGACTAGGAAATTGCTTTGCAATTTTAAGATTCTCCAAGATTTGTTTCATGAGAAACTCAACGGGTATTTTTAGAAAGGAAAAAATTAAGTTGAGAATTTCTGTGGAAGAAAAGCAGTATTCCTTTTTCAAGCAATAGCATTTCATTCTCAAACAGAGAATGTTTGTAGCTTCCTCTCTCTCACCGAAAATAGAGCTTTAGTTGTCAGTGGGACACACCCAGCAGAAGAAAGAGCTCAGTCACACAGCACGCAGAAGCACTTCTTCAAAATCTTCTCTGAATGTCTCCTACTCCAAGATTCCACTCTGTATGGAAGCTATCAAATATCGCTTTTTTCTTTTCCAGAAAAACACTTTCAGCTGTGCCAATAGAATTCCTGCCACTATCCTTTCTTCTTTGCTTGTGAAAAATTTCAAAGGTCCTGAATTCCACAATTATCTCGACAAAAAGCAAGACAAAACAGCACTGAACCAAATCCACAACTATCTACTGTCCTTGTAATGAAGGGGCTGCTTCCTGTATCATACAGTAATCAACTGTATGTACACTGAAAATGGGAGTGTTTCCCACATTGGAGAAAGAGAATGAGACAATTCCCTTCCATTCCTTCCCTCTTCTCTAACTACTATTTTTCTAGCTGAATTCACTCTGATGTTTTGCTCTTTAAAGACACATGCACCAGTCTGTTTGCAAAGATCTCAATATTGGAAAATATTAGTCCACCAGCTGACACATTTACTGAAGAAATGTTTTTAACAGGTGCTATGGAAAAATGAGACCTTAAGTTTATTATAGGTGAGGGTTCCAAGAGCCAGTTCAGCTGGGAGACCATGTGTGCACACTGCAATCTTTTATTATTATTTTAAATATTTATTCAGCTGATGGTCAGAAGGCACTTCAGCAACAGCTGTTGACTATTGAATAGCTTGCTTTGCAGAGAGCTGTGGTATAAAGGGATTTGGGAAATTAAAAGAGAGGAAGT
Organism: Ctenomys sociabilis; assembly: GCA_004027165.1. Classification (NCBI taxonomy): domain Eukaryota; kingdom Metazoa; phylum Chordata; class Mammalia; order Rodentia; family Ctenomyidae; genus Ctenomys; species Ctenomys sociabilis. The sequence goes on along the minus strand of PVKA01013247.1, from coordinate 16,259 downwards.
CATCTAGTTTCATGGTGGGGTTGGGTAAGCCAGGGCTCCAAGTAACATTGCAAATACTGGGCACAGTCCATGAACCCTGAGTGCAGTGTGTGTGTGTGTGTGTGTGTGTGTAAGAGAGAATTCATGCACATTAAACATCTTTCTTTCTGTGCTACTACAGCTGAGTATTTGCAACTCTAGATGATGAACTTCAGAGAAAATCCAGCAAAAATGAGAACTGAATGATATCAAAAGCAAGAGTTCAACTAAAATCAGTGAGTATGTTACCATCAGAAGTTATTTGTTTTTATTTCAACAAAGACAAACTGGTGAGACAGCAGAGTATACTCAAGTTACTATAAATGCATTGTTGTTCACAACAGAAAACAGTGACTTGTAATTAACAGCACATGCCCTCTGGTCCTGAGGTTGTCCAAAGATAAAATCCAGTTCCCACTAGAGTGGAAGAGTAAGAGTAAGAACTCATTGGCTGTATTTGCCAGAGTAGTGCCTGACATGCTGAATAAATGACAATTTGGGGCTGCATTGCAGATATGAGATCTCTGGTGTGAAGGACCTTGTAAATACATGGTGATGGTGATGATGATGGAGGTGAGAAATGATGGCTATCATCTACTGGATTCCTTCTGGTGACAGAGGTGGCACTGTGTGGTGGACTGGCCACTGATAGTCAACTTGAAACACCCAGTTGAACTGAACCAGCCTGGTGCTGGGTGTGGGAGGCCCACCTGAGGGTTGTTGCTGGCAGCATAAGAGGCAGAACTAGAGAGGAAGATGTCTAGAAGCTGTTAGGGAGGTGGTAAGGAGCTGTCAGTTCACGTGAAGGAGCTTGTCAGGCTGGCTTTCCTGATGAACTTTTCTGTTGTCATCATCAAAGGAGCTCATGACCTTTTTGTCATTCAGGATAGCTACTGTTCATTTTAAAGAACTCTGGTCCTCACTTCGAGTACTGCTTCCTGGCTCCAGAGAAGAAGATGGTGCACTGCTCAGTCAGATGGAGAGGCGTGTTGGATTGGCTTTCCGGATGGGAGCTCAGCTTTCCTCATTTTTTTTGTGGAACTGGGGATTGAACTCAGGCCTTTGTGCTTGCTAGGGAAGCACTTATTCCACTGGGCCATCTCTCTGGCCCAGCTTTCCTCATCGTTAGAGGAGCTGGGGACCTCTGTTGCTGAGGATGCTTGTGATACCTTTGAGAAAGCTCAGGTTCTTGTTCTGAGCATTGCTCCCTGACTCCAGTTCAGATCCCTCACCCTGCGAGCACAAATCCTTCATTCCACTGGTGCAAACTTTCTAGCTTCCACCACTGATCATCGGACCTTCTCAGCACAGATCCACAAAACAGGCCTGCATGAGACACTGCCGTGGGCTCCAGGTCTTCAGTTTGACTCATGCAGGACATTACTTCGAGATCAAGGCCCTCAGCTGGATTCTTTGATCTTTAGTGCATGGACATATTTCCTGCACTCTCTCTGTGTATGATTTTTTGGATGACTATTATAAAATAATGTTATAAAATATGTCCTGTATTGTGCTGCTCCCCTGGCAAAACCCCAAACTATGGCACACTGTAAATATATAAATTTCATGTGTCATCCAATCTTATGGAATACAATTATTCTTACCATTTCACAATTGCTGAAACAAGTTATACAATTCAGGCTAAATCCTCCCAAGTCAGTCCTGCTCCTCTTACTGAATTCTTTCAGACAAACATATTTTGTGCCAACACTGTGAACATAGACCTATGTTAAGGACAATAGACTGAAAGTAATATATACTCTTGGTTCTTAAGGATACAGTTAAAGTTTAAAAAAACACTGAAGATGTTGCATGTCCAATCTACCAACTAATTGGTACAGAAACTGGTGTTACAATTCCAGAGAGGAAGAAATTGCTGTGTTCTAAAGAGCTTTGAAAACACTTCGTGGAAACTTAGATTGGACATTGCAATATGATTAGAATGAGTGGGAGGAAAGGGATTTGAACCAAGCTGAGGACCCAGACACACATGTGTAATTTAAAAGACAGTGAAGCAACTCAAAGAGCTTCCTATTAAGGGGAAAGAAGTCATTTGGGGCAATGGTTGAAGATAAGGTTGTATGGTGGCTTAATGTCCTGCTAATAGGCTAGAAACTGTCCCATAGCAGACATCACATTTTTTAGATGGTTTATTATTGACACACTTATTTTGTTTTGTTTTAAAAGAATATTTGAAAATAGTCTTTCTATATAAATATTTTGATTATCTTCTTGGCAATCTAAATACCAGGGAGCTCTGGATCATTTTCTAGATACAGCTTGAAACAGAACACATCACAGCTAAAGCCGAGTCTGTATCCTGGCTGCAGAATGTTTCTCTGTGCTTCATGCAGGGCTGACACTGGTGTGGGCCTCCCTGGCTTTGCAAGAATCCTGCGTGTGGCTGTTGTTTGTGTGTTTCTGCCCAGCCTTCCTATGGGGGGCCAGAGGTCTGATCAAGAATGTTTTTAAACTGTTATACTGCCAAATCTGAATTTCCTTTGGAATTCTTTCATACATCTTTGGAGAAAATTATTCCTTCACCCAGGAGTCACTGTAAATATGCATTTTCTACATATAATAGTACTTTGCTTCTCACCACTCTAATTTTAACTCTTTATCTGGAAAGTGTTCAGAATATGACATGAGCATTTCATCATTTAAAAACAACCACTTCACCAACTTCATTTGTTGCATAATTTGTTCTGTCCCCATTAATATAAGTAATTTGTATACAAAGGAGTTTTAAAATGCTATGTTGGCTTTTATTAACTTCTTTCTCCCTGATGATTTTGTACACAGGTATACCTGCAGCACCTGGCCCTAGGCCTGACTTGTAGAAAATAGCTGGCTCTATCAATGTGTCCTCTTTTCCAAGTGAGTTTAATGATTATTTGTATGTTTTCCATCACTCATCTTCACCACTCTACATATTTCCAAAACTGGCTTTTAGGAAAACAATGAATAGTTTTGGCACTTTTGTGTCAGTTAAACCTTTTGCAAGGAAAATGGAGAGCAGTATTTCTAGATTTTCCTTCTGTTTTTATTTTTATTAGTATATGCTTCAGGACATAACAATCATATCCCTGGCGGGGAGCTGGTATATGTCCATAAGACCTTAATTCTGTTTATACCCCTTCCCCTCCTGTCCCTCTTCTTCCCCTCAGTCTCTTGGTTCCCCTCCATTTGGCAAAGGATCTATCTCCATATCCTTTAAGGGTTTCACTTATGCCATGTTGTCACAACGATCATATTGATACCTTCACAAGGGACCTGGGAGTATGCACTGTAAGTAGGAAGGACTTCAGAAGTAAGCCCCCCCAGTGTGGAGACACAGATTCAGATCAAGTGGACAGCCCAGTGTCTAGGCCTGGCCCAACAACATCTGCAAGTGTGGTATGGAGACGTAAAACAGGCATGATGTATTCCAAGGTAAGAATTGATAGGATGTATCTTAACATTTGATTCCTTTGAGTTTGAGTTTGGAGGCTTAGTAAAGAGATACATCACTGTAATAATAGAAAGTCATTAGATTAAGGAAGGATTTTTTCTTTCTGGAGGAAATAATCAAATTCATTTGTAGATATGTCAGGAGTTCCAGTCATAAACACATAAGAGGTAGATGGACACATTTTGCTTAGCAACAAGAAAGCTCTGAGCAAAAGGTGCAAAGCGGTTAAGACGGGCGAGGGCATGCGGGAGCAGCTCACTGTGCCTCTCACAGAGCCTGCCACGCCCCAGGGTTGCCAGGCACTCCGTTCCCAGGTGGGAGCTGGGTGCCCTGGTTGTTGGAGAGAGCAGTTTTCAGTCTGATACTTGTCCAGGGCGGAGATGATGAGAGTGGGGAGCAGAGACAAGAACTGAGACCTGAAGAGTGACAGCACACATTTAAAGGATCGTAGGAAGAAAATGGAGCAGCAAAAGAGAACATGAAATTAGAATGGAAAGACACTGTATCACTCGTCGCCTCTCATGGCCATTCCCCTGCCTGACTGGCTGGGACTGTGATTTCCATTCAGTCTTCAATAGCTGCAGGACTCTTTCTTTAAATGACAGGAGTGGACAAAATGCTGATAGATACTTTGGCTGCAGGAAGTGGCGGCGGGAGCCTTGGGCATTCCCCTTTCTTGGCGTCTCCAAGCTGAATACGAGACTCTCCCTGGAAGCTTAGGTTAGAACCCCAGAGGGCAGGATGTTTGTAGTTGGCCTGACCATGCCAACCCCCATCTATGGAATACCAAGCTGAGCCTTAGCATCCCTAAGAATAAAGAGAAACAATATTGCATGTACAGAAATTTTGTCTAAATATTGACTAGGGTGCGTGAAGAAGGCAGGGTTTGAATTCACAGCCATGACTGAATGGAAATGCTGCCACCACTGATAATTCTTGAGAGCAGTCAAGAGATAAATTCTAGTTAATACATTTACTTCTTTCATGTTCAATATTCAATAATATACAATTTCTAGTCCATCTATCTGTTCCCATAAAGGAGTGGTTAGATGGACATGGGCATGGGATCAGAATTTTAACTTTAGTATAGGTACTTCTTTCCTTTATCCAAACTCCATAGAATATTAGATAATGATAAAGAAAAACATGGTGACATATTCAGGGTTAAAGTTTTAAACAGGAACATTTAGGGCCTAAAGATTGAAACAGAGAAACCTGTGAAGCTCTGGTTCAGAATCAATTTGGCTACCAAGCAATATAGGGCTCAAAGGTTTTAGACCATCAGAGAATGGTAAATACAGAATTTCATGGACTGAAGGGTATCTGAGAATACATTAAGTTTCTGATTCTGGTGAGGTGACAACTTAAGAAATAAAAAATGCCATCTTCTCCTCCCAATTTGTTTCAGTACTGCAAACTGAATGAAGACCTTCCCACTGAGCTACTTCGGTATAACTGTAACTTTTAAATTTGAGACAGGTTCTTGCTAAGTCACTGAATGGCTCATCCTAGAACAGAATCCGTGATCCTCCTGCCTCGCCCTCTCAGAGTGTTGGGGTTACTTCACTTTTCAATACTTAAAGGATGTGTCCTTGGTGATTGTCTCAGTTACTCTTCTCTCATTGCTGGGACAAATACCCAACACCAAAATGAAGGAAGGAAAGGTTTATTTAGCTCTCGGTTAATGGAGTTTCAGTCCATACTCAGCTGGCTCCAAGGCAGAGGGGCACATGGCAGAGGGCAGCAGTTTATGGTGGTGGCAGAGAACACAAGAAAAATGGAGGAGGAGCAGCAACAATGGCAACAGAGAGGAAGTCAGTCTCTGTCTCTCTTATGTTACATTCAGGCTATCCACCCCAGAGCTGGCTGTAGTACTCACACCCATAATCCCAGCAGTACTGAGACCCATAATCCCAGTGGGTCATGAGTCAGTCTCAAACTCTAGAGGTCCCTGCCCCATGACTGCATGAGGTTTTTGGGGGAAAACTAGACACAAACCATAACAGTGATATCATTCCTAATTTTTCTCCATCCTCAATGCAAGATTATAATCTTGGGCTTTGCTATGTGACTTTCAGTAGTGCCTTTCCCATTCCATTGTTATCAGACTGCCCCAAGTGACTCACTTTTGTCAGTGGGATGTGTGTGGGACAGCAAGTGATGTTTGAGCAGAAGTCTTAAGAGCCATTGGGTCATTCTTTCATATCTCTTTTCCATCTACCCCTGAAACAATGGTGAGGAACCTGTGACACACATAATACACTTGACTGGGTTTTTTGTCCTTGAATGGTCTAGAATACTGCCCTAGAACATATAACCAAGAGAAACTGTTTTGTAAGCTTGGATTGTGGAAGTATATTCTTCCATTCAAGTACTAACGAAGCCTGACCCTGCTTCACTTCTGTAATCAGACCAGATTGGGGACTTTCAGGGTGGTCTGGCCATAGACTATGGAAGCATATTCTGAGAAAATCTTTACCAGATTTGCCAGTATAAATAAAAGTCTTAGTTGTTGTGAGCATGAAGATTTGGCAGTTGTTGTTCTGACTAAAGTATGACATAATGAATTCAGTGCTAACCTGAATAGCCAGGTTTGCTGCAAGAAGTTTCAAAATGCGAGACAGGATGTAGCAAGACAGGAATCCCTGTGACAGAGCCGCACTGCCTGCGGGCAAATGAGGCGGTCAGTGAGAGGAATCCTGCTCATGTTTGCATCTCAGCCTCAGGTTAGATGATTCTGCCCGCAGGCTCCTGGTTTACATAGGTGAAGATCTGGAGCTCACAGCATGTACCTCATCCGTGTAACACAGCCCTCAAAGCTGCACAGAGAGTGTACAGGAAGGCACAAGTCCTTGCATAGGGGAAACAAGCAAATGAAGGCAGAGAATAAATAGTTTTGGCAGCCTTCCCAGGCACCAACTCTAAGTATTAAGGGGGGTTTCCCACTCATGTGAAAGTGGAGAGTGTTCTGAGCTTGGAAGTAAGCACGATGTTGACATACAACAAAGAACTGATGGAAATCTAGACAATAGTTTAAGTTTTGCAAAGCATACTATGTCTGTCACAACAACTCAGCTCTGGTATTGTACAATGCTAGCAGTCTTAACACTAGGAAAGGTATAATGGTAACTGTGTTCCAATGAAACAAAGCTTTTTCACAAAAACATGTTACTGGAAAATTTGACCTGCAGGCCATACTTTTCTGACCCTTGATCTAATAAACTAGAAATTTGTTCCACTGATAACACGTGGAAATTTGATACAATTTAAAAGAAGGTTATTGTACATAGCTCATGCAGAGAACACTGACGTGACAATGTTTACTTAAATAAGCCATCATTACTATGAATAGAATTAGCCCGGGGATATATTAGCAAAATTTAATCAAATCTAATGAAGGGTCTAAATAGATACTCGGCATGTGTAATCTGCAAATACAATGCAGCCTGAGTGTTACAGGCAGGTAAGTTAGATGCAAATTAATATACAGTCAGAGTGGGACTGAGCCCTCAAGGAAGTGGCCCAAAAAAATGCAGACATCAGAATTGTGGCTGGTGGCAAATCTAACGGGAGCCAAACCTCAGAATGAAAAAGCAAGAGCAAGGCCTGCATGCCTCCCTAGAGATAGACAGCAATTTAAGATTAGACTGCAATTAATACCACTTGGTCCAGTGAGCCGAGCTAAGCACTGGGCGCACTGGTGAGTGACCAGGACATCTGGACCCATATTACCTCACTTCTGAAAAAAACTGCCTTTATTCTTTCCATGTACCTTTTCTACATGACTTTTTTTTCCCCCTATTGAATTAGTGTTAGTTAAGTAGATATACTTATAATTTTATAGGTTGTCTATAGTTAGACCCATGCTGTACCCATGTGACTTTGCTATATAAATTACCCCTGCCAAAGGCTCTCAGTGGCTATTCACTTGTGACCCCTAGGAGCTATTCTTTTTTTCTTTTTTTTTTTTGCAGTAACGGGGATTGAACTCAGAACCTTATGCTTGCCAGGCATGGGCTTATTCTTCTACTGAGCTATCTTAGGAGCTATTCTTCTACTTATTTCTAAAATATTCTCCTAACTTCTTTCTTCACTGTATGACTTCATTTCTTGATGGTGTGGGATCGCAAATTTGCCACATTTGAAATATAACATGTTGGGAGTTACATGGCCTCTACATTATTTTGGAGGTCCCATTGCAATGATGGCAAGAAGACCAGAGTTAACTTTTGTTTCATGACATCCTTAAAATATTTTACTGGTTTCTGGATTGTGATTTATTTAGATTATCCAAAAATGGCCATCTCTTGTTTGCCTATGATGCTTGTTGATTTAGTATGCCTTATTTTTCTTTTCTTTTTTTTTTTTTTCTCTCTCTTACGTATTTGATACAGGGTCTCACTATATACAGCTTGGACTCGTAGTGATCCTACTTTTTTCAGCCTCCCCAGTGCTGTGATTATAGGCATGTGGTACCATGTCTAGTCTCTGTGGCTGGCTCAGTGTGCCCAGGGGCAGGGCCTGCAAGGCATATGGTGCCAGGGATCAAACCCCAGTCCCTGCACTTGCATAAGCAGGTGCTTAGTCCACTGAGCTATCTCACAAGCCCTACCTTGTTTTTCTTATCAAAATGTTAGAAGGTTTAAAATAGAAGCATGGAAAATTGTGATGGCTTTTATTGAGGTTTCCGAATTATTCATTGGTTGTAAGATAGCTTGGTCCCTTAGCCTGCCTGCACAGCTTCTGAGAATGTTTGGCTGGCAGCTTGTGCAGGTGCATCTGAAGATTCAACTAGAGACTATGGAAAAGGTGTTGGTAGGTCATCTCGGTAGATGTGATTTTCTCATTTCCTTTCCAATTGAAAGCTTTTAGGCCCATTGAAAATGGCCCATTAAGGGCATCAAAGATAGGCATTCTTTTGTAGACTTTCCATCCCTGTGCTAGAAGAGAATTACAAATCATGCTCATCCAGCAAGAAATGATACGAGGGCATGGCTAGCCCAGGGTCCCTAGCAAAGGTCCCTCGTGCAACAGACAGGAGAACCCTTTATCCTGAGACACAGGCAGAGGGATACTACCTCTGGGTGAGACCAGAGAGAGCTACCTGTAAAAGCACATGTATATGAGTCCAAAATAATGTAGCATGGAGGAGCATCTTCACCTGCCTTTTGATTCTCTCCCCTCTCATCCTCCACCTCCCTCGCTCCTCTTTCTCAGAAAGCTAAAACATAGTTGTTCAGATTCTTTGATTGTTGGTTTAATTTCCCTTTTGGCAATAGTTGTGGAGTCAACCATAGCTCATGGAGGTATGTTTTGATCAAGACTGGAGACCCAATTTGGAAAGCTTTGGGTCTTGGTTGTCTTTGTTTCTCAACTGTGAGGATTCTATCAATTCTGTGCCATGCGTACTGACTCTTCTAACCCTTCCTTACTGCTGCTCCTCTGAGAAATAGTGCAATTTACATGAGTAATATTTTGCCTGGGGCCATTTTCTTCTCTGTGGCTACTATATTCCAGGATGCAATTCGCATCTTTCCAGGATAGTAAGTTTCTCCCTTCCAATAATGACCCATTTTAGTGTTTGGTTCCAGAGTATAGATGTCCTTTACTATTCTCTCTGACTTATCCATGGACCATAGCCTTCAAATATTGGTATGTATTGAATCCTCAAACTCTCAAAGAATAGATATGCAATTTTTAGTCCTAATTTCTCATCCTTTGCACCCATGGGCAGAACTGGAAACAGACTCTTCTCACTTCCTTTTCCCCTCAACAGTTCTGCTGCATGGGGTGGAGTGATTTTTTATAGCACAAAAGAGTTTGCTGATAAAACAGAACACATAACAAGGAACTTTATGAATTCAATAACAACAGATATTGAGAAACAGGCATGGCTCCTGGTCCTCAGAAGACTGCCTCTCTCTTACCATGATTCCTCTCCAAAGTATGTCACCAAGCCAGAAATGGTTAAAAGCCCATAGCTAGCTATGTACAGTCCAAGGGGCGACAGGATCATGAGGAAGGAGTCTTGGGCCCAACTTGCCACTTCCCAAAGCACCTCCAGTTTGTGCTGCTGGTATTGGTGAGGCTCGAACCTCAGAGATGCCTAAAAGAGATAGAAAAAGACTGGACAGGCAGAGACACCTTCTCCTGTGTGTTTATTTTCAGTATGAAGAGAAACTATCATAGGGAGATATCTGCACCAGAGCAGATTGGAGCCTTCTCTCCTGTTGTTTTGGAATACAAACTTAGCTTCAAAAGTGTCACTTATTCTCTTTTTATATCCAAACCCAGGCTGAGAACTTCCTGAGAATAAAATAGTTGAAGTTACCTTTCAAAACAGCAGCTTTGGCTATCAGCTGTAGCCATTAGAACAAGAGATGGCCCTGAGCAGCCTGTACGGCTATTCTGAAGTTAAAAGTCATTCTGGCTCCCTTCTGGAAAACTGTCCTTGCTTTCTCAGCTGCAAAAGGCTTTTTTTTTTTTTTTTTTTTTTTTTTTTCCCCTTCTGATTCCTATTACAAAAGATCTCTGGTAATCAATGACCTATGTAAAAATTTCTGGCTATGCTGTTTATGGTTACAAAGCTAAGAACTATAAAAGAATTATTGTACTTCAAATGGCCAATGTATTTAGAGAGCTGACTTGAATGTAATTGTTTTGTGTATATTTGTTCATTTGTTTGTTTAACCTGTTATATGTAGTTTGAACACCTGAAGTGCTTTCATTTATGAAAAAAATGGTTTTTAGTTCAACCATCTTTTTCTTTTTCTTAGTTCTTTTTAAGATTTCCATAGAAAACTGTTTATATACATTTACAGAGTTTTTAAAAAGCTGATTGAAATCATTATCAGATAAAGCAAGGCACGGTTGCTAACACCTGTGGTCTTTGTACTCTCTGAGGAAGACTGACTGCTGTGAGTTCAGGGCCAGCCTGTGCTACACTGTAAGTTAAAGGATAGCCTTTAACTCACAGTGAGATCTTGTCTGAAAAAAACAACAAAACAAAACCATGATCATTTAAGACTGACAGGCTCAAGGCTTAGATGGAATTTACAAATAAAAGCCTAACAATTTAAGAAGATAAAAGTGATACATCTTTTAGGTTTTTGTGTGTTAACATTTAGATATATAGTATCCTCCAAAAGTTCTACTTAGAAGCCAGGGATAAAAGATCAGAGGCCTAGCACCTACCTGGCATACATGAAGTGCAGAGTTCAAGTCTCTATACAAAAAACGTTCTACTTAAGTTGGCTTATAAATTAATATTCAATATATGAGCTCAAATGATTTCAGTTCACTCAGTTTAACAATACAGTGAAATAGTTTGAATAGTTTGAAAACAGGTGATAAGAGTAAAAATATCTTTAGATTGATAGCTTATTTCCATTCAGTTTGTCAGATAACTCAAGATAGTATCAAAAATTAATTTTATCAATGTAATGTCTATTATTGTCTGTGTACAAATAACAAAAGAGATTTTTTGGTTAAATATAATACACATAGCTTCAAAACCCAATAGCTGTTATGATGAGTCAATTATTGTGATTGCTTTGACTATAAGGAAAAGGTTAACTTTCTTCTTTTTTTTTTCTTTTTGGTACTAGGAGTTGAACTGTAGGCCTTGCACTAGCTTGACAGGTACTGTAATGCTGTGCTACGTCTCAGACCCAAAAAGGTTATCTTCTCAGTCTAAAATGGCAAGGCTTTCTGCTCATATTGAGATGTTATTTGTTAAACTTACAATATTTAAAAGCAGAGGTTCTATATTTTAGTAAGATATATTGTGTTTTCATCATTAGACATTTGGTTACTGAAAAGAGAGCTTTACCACTTAAAGAGTATTTGAATGCTAACCTTTAAAATGCTTTCAATCATTAGTTTATGATTGTTAAATAACTACTAGTTTATGATAACATCTATTTAGAGAAATATGTATTGTATTATATATATATATATATATATATATATATATATATATATATATATATATGATGTAAAGGCCAGGGAAATAGCTCAGTAGAATAAGCACTTGCCTGGCAAACACAAGATCCTGAGTTCAATCCCAGTACTGCCAAAAAATATATATACATATATATATATGTATATATATATATATATATATATATATATATATATATATATATGTTACATCATAATGTATGTTATGCCATAGCATATATACAGTGAGTCTAAGTTATAAAATAAAGTTTATAGAGCTAAGAGTATATAAGCTTAATATATACAAAGTAAATGTTTATATAATATATGTTTAGACCTTAAACATATAATCAAAATTTGACATCTCTTTAGAATGGGCTGTTATAATTAAAATTAGTCTAAATCTATTTGCTTTGATTAAACATTTTGTTATATTTAATAACAAACATAACATTTGACATATACTTGTATATTGAGTAATAAGTCTACTGTTATTAACACTGTTTCTTCAATTTATAAGAACTCTAAAGATGTTCTTAATTTCAGGACAGTTACACAAACCACATAAAAGCTATTAAAGTAGTCTAAACATTTGCTTTGAGAGTAGGAGCTAAACAAAAAAGATTTTACTACATGATATATTTAGGTTTCCCAAAGTGTACAGTCCTTCAAAGATACAAACTCAAAACATCACACTGGTGACTTCTAACCAAGGTTGTGTATAACAGGAAATAGTTTTAGGCGCAAACATCTGGTTTTCCCTTATTTGTGGTGCAATCTACATCCCAGTTTAGTATGGAACATCCAGACAGACGATATGAACAGTTTTTCAAGGGTCAAGATCATGTGGTAGCTCTGTTATGTGTGCACTACAACAAAGCTACTTAAACACTGTGGAGTCCATTCAGTGACACTCTACAAACTAAAGGTTAGACATTAATAACTTATAAAGACAGATACATTCTTCTTGAATGATATTCCAATAAAAATAAATTTAGGTGAAACAATCTTTATGTCATTTAATATCTTGTAATTAGATATATTACTGACTAAAATGTTATTTTATACTAAGATGAAAATGTAAATGCTTCAGAAATAATAACAAAACTTAATGGTTCTAATATAATAATGTCATCATGATTGTTATACTATATTATGCTTCCCTTGACATCAAATTTTCCCTATAACACTTGATAATTCTTACCTGTTAAAATTCTGTAGGTAGGCAACTTCTGAAACAACCATGATTGATAAAAAATCGAAGTTCTCTGGATATTATATATTATGATTTAGGTAAAATCATAAAATTATGCAACAGTGGTTTAACTGAGATTCTAGCTATTTCATGACTAGGTTTTACCAAAGCTAAAAATGATGACCAGGCTAAGAGGCCAGCCAATAGTTTGCATTGGCTCTTCAAGGTCGATAAGGACCCACAGCATGTGGAAACATTTTCTATAGGATTCTAAAACTCTGGTGAGTCAGTCTACCTCCTGAGTAGGCAGATAAATGGTTGGATTCCAAAGTACAGTAGTCAACTGATATTCAATGTGCTAATAAAGAGGGCCAGTAGAAAGAGAATCATCTCCCATCCTTCCATAAAGCCACATGGTGCAGCAGGACCATGACTCACCTTGGAATCTGGCACCGACATTTTTTCTAAGAGGCTTAATAAGTCTTCAAAGTGGCCCTTAATGAGCCTCACCTGATATTAATGTATAACAAAAGTTTATTTTTAATTAAGACAGGTTAATGATGAGTAAAACATTTTAACTTGGTCTTAAACATCCAGCATAAAAGTATAACTAAAAGGTGTATAAAAAATACTGTACTAGTAAAGACCAGATGTAAAAAGAGAGCTCTAGTTGCTACACTGACCCCTCCCAGTAGTCCCCAGGTGTGCTTATAGCTGATCACTATAATGGCTCGATGAAGCTTAAGCCCCCATGGAGGCTCAGAAAGAGTCTTTAAATTCTGTAGCTAAAATTGTCCTTCAAAACCACAAAACTCTTCATCTTACAGCTAAAGCTGGAGGAGGTTGTACAATCAGTGTCTAGACTTGGCTTAGTTCTTCTGTCTTTCAATTCTAGTATGCATGATTTGGTCATATGTGCTTTGATCTCTTACTGAAATTTCTTTACTCTCATATAGAGGAATACAATGCGCTAGACTCATTTTACTGAGCTTCTCTAGATTAAGCTTCTGAAGAGGTTTTATTACTGATAAACAACATGATCTCTATCCAAGGACCCTTAGGTTATCTCTCTGGAAAAGTTCCCTGACCTTTATTGTTTAGACTACACTGACCCTTGTTATTTAGATTGACTCTTTGCCCATTTTCTCCTAATTACAGTTAGGGATAACTTTCTGAGAGGGAAGTATTACAGTTAGATAGAAATTAATATATAGTCAGGAGGGACTAGGCCCTCAAGGAAGCAGCCCCCAAAATAAAGACATCATAATTATGGCTGGTGTCAAATCTAAAGGGAACCAAGCCTCAGGATGCAAAAGCAACAGCAAGGTCTGCAAGTCTTTCTAGAGATAGACAGCAACGAGATTAGACTGCAATTAGTACCACTTGGTCCTGTGGGCCCTTATCACTCTAGTGGGTGACCAGAACATCTGGACCCATGCTACACACTTTCTGAAAAATGGTGTTGCTCTTTCTATTTACCCTTGCTACCTGTCTTATTTCTCTGTTAGATCAATGTTAGATACAAGGCTCTATCCATAATCCTATAGATTAATTATAGTTTATCTTTGTTGCACCTATGTTTTGACTTTGCTGTATATATTGTCCCTGACACAGGGCTTTAATTGTCACCCTCTCACAAGTCTTCCTGGAAATCCAACAGTAATTCTTCTACTTATTTCCAATACAATTCTCCTAACTTCTTCTTTTGGTTCATTATGTTATTGCTTGATGCTTGGGGACAGCAGACTCAGCACAGTTGACATCTAACAGGTTAAGTGTTATATTTTTCCTATATCATCTAGACCCTTGAAGAACTGACCTTATCAGAGAGGATGTAGCATGCATGCAGGCTCTGAAAGCACAAGATGTGCAGAAGCTGAAAACTGTCTGTCGCAATTCCATGTCCCACCTCCCCCACTGTGGAACGGACACGGTCCATTTGGGCTGCCAAGAACATAAGATCTTAGTCCATACCAGGAAAGAAATTGTGAGTTGACTTAAGAAAGCAAGTGATATGCTGTATCTTGATTTCTTTCTTTTTCTTTTATCTTTCTTTTTGTTTTTTGGAGAGAGAAAATATTTTATGTTCCAAAAGATTTGGTTTTCCAGTTGTTTGTTTATGAAAAAGAATTGTTATCCTTTTCCAAAATGTAAGAGTTCAAACATAAGTTTCTTGGGAGTTTTGATCATGAAGATTATTGCAATCATGAATGAAATATTTTCCTTGGCTTCAACTCAAAAATGATATTTTCAAAGGTTCAGATAGTGATCTTAAATTATAATGAGTTCAGGGGCAGTCTAAAGAACATCTAGTCTTGAAAACCCCAGAGATATGAGTGTTAGGATTTTATTGGATCAAAGTTGTGGCCACTTGCTGTGAGCTTAACTAATGGTGTGGGTGATGGTTATGTTGGTTGCCATGAGACCACATGACAAGAAGCACAGGGATGCTGCTCCCTGTGACAGAACACAGGCATAGGAAAATGATCCTCACTGTGTAGTGGATAGCTAACTGGTGATCAACTTTTACATCCAACTGAACTGAACTAGCATGGTGCTGGGTGTAGGAGGCCCACCTAAGGATGATGGCCAGCAGCATAGAGCTGGGGAGAGTCTCTTAGGGAGGCCGTTTGGAGAAGCTGTTGGGGCTGCTGGAAGCTACTGGTTCTCATGGGCTATTCTGCTGGAGGAACTTGCCATGCTAGCTTTACTGATGAACTTTGCTGTTCTTGTTGAGGTTGGAGCTCAGGACCTCACTGTCAATGAGAATGTTTATGGTTCTTTTTGGAGGAGCTCTGGTCCTCATCTTGGGAATCACTTCCTGGTACCAGAGGGGAAGATGGTACACTTCTCAGTCTCATGGAGAAGTTTGCCACATTGACTTTCATGATGGGAACTCAGCTTTCCTAATTGCTGGAGGAACGAGAGACATCACTGCTGTTGTACTTTTAGGTGATGTTGGGTTCTTGCTTTGAGTATTGATTTCTGGCTTTACTTCAGATCCCTCAGCCTAGTAGCACAGATCCTTTATCCTGCTGGTACTGAGCTTCTAGCTTCCACCACTAACCTTTGGGCCTTTCTAGTGCAGATCCATGAAGCTGGTTTGGACTTATGAGAATCACTGTTATGAGCTCTAGGTTTTCAGTGGACTCATGTAGGATATTAGGACGCAGGTCCTCAGCTGGATTCTTTGGTCTTTAGTGTGTGGACAGATTTCCTGAACCCTTTGTAGAAGATTTCTGGGCTGACTATAAAATAATTTTATGAAATGTGTCCTGAGTTCAGATGCCTAAATTGGTTGAATGACAATGGAGTGCCCATCTTTGACATGTCTATACAAAAGAAGGGGTATAGAAAGGAAGAATCATGATGTGTATGTATGGACAATATAGTTGGGATAGATATACCATGCTTCTGCATAATTCTATGAGAGGCAAGATTTGCACTAATGGTGGTTGGACAGGATATTATGTCAGCTTCTAATACTATGGTCATCCACTAGGAAAATAATTATTGAATTTTTGATATAATTCAGGTATAAAAAATAAGATAAGTAAACAGCTACACTCTTAATTTAATGATAAGAGACATCTGCTATAATAATGTCTGTAAGTATAATATCATGTATGCACCTTGTACGATACCAAAACATTA